>JAVKLF010000002.1:7859796-7871518 GCA_034783495.1 Millerichthys robustus
CTTAGGTCACCTTTGTTTTAGCGGTGGCAGGGCCCATAATTGCGATAAGCGGTAATGAGGGAAACATGCACAGGCCTTTAAATAAGATAAACCTGTGAGTCATGAAAGTCAACAGGGTGAAAGAGGTTTATATATATATGTGTGTTTGTGTGGTGGTGGGGCATGTTTTGCTATCCTTGTGAGGACATTTTGCCTAGTCCACACAAGGGTAAACGCCATTTGTGGCTTGAGGGTTAGGTTTAGGTCTCAGGTATGAATAAGTTAGGGTTACGGTCAGATATGTACCTGGGAAGTTAGGTTTAGGGTCATGGATCAGGGTTGGGCTGTAGAAATCAATGCAAGTCCTCACAACTACGTGTGTGTGTTCTACAAAAAGGTTGGGGTGTAAAAGAAGCAGCAGCAGACTCACCTGTGAGTTTGATATGTCCAACCTCATCCAGGAGAATGCTGGGAAGGAAACATGAAGACCGAACAAATGTTCTTTTATGTCTACATTCTTTGCTTGGAATATATCACTTTTCCCCTCTCACACATTTCATCATATGAGAACATAAGACTTTGTTCTTTCTTACTTTTCAGGTTTGAGGTCTCTGTAAATGATACCGAGGCTGTGAAGGTGGTCCAGTCCTAAAGCCAGCTCGGCTAGGTAAAACTTCACATCCTCCTCTGTGAACATCACCTGAAAAGTTTCAAGACAGAAAAAAAATAAATCACAAGAGCCAAAAATGAAAAATAAATAAATAAAATAAAGGCTGCATTTCATGCCATAGTGTTAAATTAAGATAACCTTACGTTGAGAAACAACCTATTTGTAGCCGTTTTGCTCAAACCTTGAGAATATTGGTATGCTTAACATAAAGCAGTAAGTTTGCAAAATATGTTAGCGTGATGTATTAGTGCTCGGAGTATGCGTTGAGGACTGCTCTCAGTTACTACCACATCAATTTTTACCTCAATAACTAAAGCATCTTGAAATGGGCTAAATCCAAAAGCATATCAGTACATCAAATGCATATCTAGTTGTTACATCCTGCCCACTGGTTTAGGGAGTTTTTTTTGCTAACACAAATAAACTTACAAGCACAAATTTTGAGCAAGTAAAATAAATGACCCACAGAAGTCAGAAGAATCAGAAGCATTTTAAAGAACCGTTCTCACCTCTGTTGAGAGTCTTGTGAAAAGATCACCACCTCTGAGAAAATCTAAGATCAAGTACAGCTTCCCCTCAGTCTGGAATGCTACAAATAAAGACATTCTATTCAAGTTCCATTCTAATGTAAAAATAAAACCGATCAGGACAGTAAGCTGACCAGATCAACTGGTACAATAAGATTATTAACATCTGGAGACAGATGTGAAGACATCAGGCCGCTCACCGTAATGCAGTTTGACAACAAACGGGTGGTTGACGTCTGCCAGGATGTCTCGCTCCATCTTGGTTCTCACACGATCTCTGACTGCAGGATGGAGGATGAGGATTTATAAGGTTTCATTCATTACATGAAAATAAAAATCCATTCAAACAAGAACCTGAAAAGAACCTAACGATTTTATGTGAAAATTGGACAGATCTTGTAAAAGGAAATTTTAACAAATGTTGGGAGCAAAAGAAGCTGAAATGAAGATGTTAAAGCAAAAATGTGCAATGCAGTAACTAAAAGCCAAAAGTAGCAAAACACTAGCTGAAAATGGGAAAAGGCTAGCTAAAAGCCAAAAGAAGAAAAAAGCTTGAAGTAGCAAAAAGAGTACAAGAAGCGAATGGATAGCTAGAAGCAACAAAAAAGTTCAAAGGTAAAAAGAGCAAAGGTTAGTTGTAAAGAGCAAAAGACTAGCAACAAGCTAAAGTAACAAAAGGCTACTTAATACCTAAAAGCATCAAAAGTTTGACTAAAAGTTGAATCTAGCAAAAGGCTGAATAAAAGATAAAAGTAGCAAACAACTAACTAGAAGCTATAAGCAGCAAAAGGCAACTTCAGCAGTAGCAGAACAATAGCTAAAAGCTAAAAGTAGCACAAAAACACAACAATTTTAATAAATGCAGGTATCTTTAAAAACAATGCTTTTAGATGAAATGAATATATCTCAATATGACTCCAAGGAGAAAATACTAGCAAAGGAAGATAAATACTTTGAAAAGTATAAAAGTTACAAAAACAAAAAATTACTACAACCATCTCCTGAATAAGATGGATGGTTTGATATAGTCAATGACTAAAATAGCACAAAGCAGATAGCGACAGAGAAATTAAAAAACAAACTGTGAATGCTTAATCAGCATTTTGTACAGTAGCTGCACAAAAAGGAATCATTTGCTAGATTTATTGAAAAGAAAAATGTTCCATACTTTTGTTTTATTCATTTAGACTTTATCACAACAACTTAGAGACCGTGTGAACAATCTGCATGCCCCTGTTTACCAAGAAGATCAAACCACATCATTTGTTTTCAAAGCTATAAAAACACCCACCGAAAGTTGAGGTGGTCTTCCTCTATATACTAATTTGTGTACTTGTATTTGAATAACAAGAAACTAAACACAACTTAGGCTAATAACCTTTGAGAAAAAAAAAATTAAACCACATATTGAAAAGAAAAGAATTATAAACTTGTCAACAGACCTCAACCTTATGATTTAGGAATCTTTTATTATTAGTAAAATATCTGAATTACAAATGCCAATTTACTTAGAATTTATAATTTATTTACAATTCCTAAATCAATAATTAACTGACCGGTTGTTACGAAACCAATAACCACGCAATTATTTGTCACAAACAATCCAGAGGAAACTTTTAGATATGACATCTGCGACTAACAGGATGTGTTTGACGAGCTGCAGGAAGTCTCAGAAACCTGCTGTTGGTTGAATAAATAGGTTTAGATCTTTGAACACCGGGGAGAAATCATTTCAAAGCTGCAGCCTCAGTAAACATGTTGCAGGTTTCTGTACCTTTGAGGGTGGCCTTCTTCAGGACCTTCATGGCGTACAGCTGGTTGGCATCAGGAGGGGTCACCTTACGCACAAGGAACACCTGGACAAAAAATCAAAATAACAGTCAGTCAACATTTAATATCTGCACCTCGGAGGAGAACAAAAAATAAGTGATATTCAGTGTCAGACAGAGAGAGATTGTGTGTTACCTTCCCAAATGATCCCTGCCCCAAAACTTTGAGCAGCTCAAACTGAGAGGCATCCGCTTTCTCTGAGCCCTCTTTGACCACGTGGGTGATGTTGATCTCTTTGATGTCTCCATCGTCCTGAAGAGTGAGAATCAACCCGTCAAAACTACAAATAACTGATGATAATCACTGCTTGCGAGGTTAGACAGTTATATCTGCAAACAGACGTGCACGTAAACAGCACTATAGCCAATTAAGACTTTTAAGAAAGAGGAAGCACAGTGGAAAGAAAAAAAATGTGTGAATGCATGAACCTAACCTAATGGGTTCTTGTAAATGAGCTGCAGAGTTATTGTGTTTCTGGTATTGATGGTGACTGCAGAATTATATGGAAGTGCAGAACAGACTACCATAGAACTCTTCAAAAAAGGAAGAGTGGTGGTTATCTGGCTGTTTTTGGACACAAGCTGTTAAAACCACAAAACAGGTTTTCTGATCAGACATTCTAAAGAGATGTTTGTAGGTTTGGTTACCAAAAGTCAAAAGATTAAAACAGAAGTTTAAAAGTTGAACACACCAGGGACCAGGTCATTTCTTTTTCTAATAAAAACGTCAATAATTAGCATTTCTTGAAGGAATGCATATCAGTCACCGACAGTTTTATACAAATATCATCTTGGAAGTAATGTATTTGTAATCAGAGCATGTGTTGGGAGTTGACGATGACTCTCAGCTACTACCAAAACCAAATTCTAGCTCAGTATCTGGAAAACTGAGCGAGTCACAGCAGTTTTTTGTTAAATTCAATTAGCTGTGGTGGCCATCTTGTATCAGGTTGACTCCGAAAATGTAATCAGTTGTAGAAATAGAGTCAATGCCGACATTGTAAGTGTTTTATTAAAATCCTTTCAGAGATCTGTGAGATATTTCGCTAACAGACAGGCATAGATGACTCCAATAGTTAATGACAAGGTTTAGTAATTGCTTGTAATTTGTGTTGTAGTGACTCTCAGCTATTAAGACACAAAATTTAAACTCAGAATAGATCAAAATTGCTGAGTTAAAGAGATTTTCTATGTTTGCTTAACCGTGAGGGCCATCTTAAATAGGGTTTAAATCCGTTTACTGGTTTATTAGATATTTTAGTAACTAAACACAAACACACATTATTACATCTTTCCTTTGGTGGCAGATGAAAAACCTAAAAGGTAGTATTTTATACTCGGCAGAGTAAAAAAAAACTTAACACTTCTCTGTAGGGTTTAAAAATGAAAACAAGGAATAAATTTGTAACTACAAAGCAGAACTGGATAATCATTACTGAAAATGGAAATGCCTATTTCCAAAACACACTCCTAAAACTGAAATTTAAACCGATACTAAAAACTTCACACCTTTAGGTCCCGACGAGGAAGTAGTCACAGGTTTTATTTTCATCGCTTTATAAATTTAATTTAGTTCAGTCTGCTCATCTACGAAAACAAAACAAAAAGCCAAAGAGCCACAGATCACGACAGCCTGATGTGTTTCCGACAACAGGAAACCAGAGCGGCTTCAGTGCTCAAGCTTTCTGTTGTTTCTGAACAATATCCAGAACGCCAAAACACAAAGCAAATCTACTCTCTCTGCACGTCAGCTGGACGACATCACTATGTGCCGTACAGCTCGTGGCGTCAGCGCGAGGTGGCATGTCGTTACCGTCCACTGGTTCCTGAGTTCAGGTGAGGTGTCCGGTGCGGCGGTGCAGGTGTCACACTGAGCGGGACCCCTCGTCAGGGCTTTGTTCTTTCTGAACGGATGAAGGAACAGCATGCGGCTCAGCTTGAACTTTTTCTTCTCCTTTTCCATCTCAGCATTTTCCAGGCTGTTTTACGATCCCGCCCTCACCTCATAACACGGCAAACACTTCACAGAAAGTCATCCCCGACGTCCTGTCCTCTCAGCGGGGCACACCTCAGACTCCTCTGTGCACTCATGGTTAAGAAGTGTTCTGCAGGACGCAGGTCGCTGGGCTTTTATCTACGCTCTTCCAGCAGGGTTCTTCTGTCATCATTTCGCAAAATGCTTCTTCCACCTTGTCTCTTCCATTACAGGTCCGGTCGTCTTCTCGTCTGCGTTTGTCTGATTAGACCTGTGTTCTTTACTGACTGCAGAGAGCGGAGACTAAAGCGAGCAGGAAGGAAGAGCCTGCCCTCATTCTCACAGTCCTGAAACTCAAGAAGTGGAACACAAACGTGTGTGGCTGAGACAAAAAAAAAAGAGTGGAGGAGAAAAATCTCACCAGAAAAAGGTTGAAAAAAGGGAAGACTCAAGACAAAGATGAGGAACGTTGGAAAACACTGAACCAAAGGCTTTGAAGGAATGCATATCACCCGCTGCTTTTTATGTGCAACCTGTGCAATATTGTCAGATGACTCTCAACTACTACCACACCAAAAAATGTGGCTAAATATTTGTAAAAGTGACTGAGTTGTACACATTTTTGTGACTTTCCGAAAACTGGCAGAAGGTAAAAGCAATAGATTTTTTAGAAACAGCCCAAGATCGTCGCCTTAGCGAACACAAAAACCACTACAACTTGGTCAGATTTACAGTGACAAGCTAAAATTCGACGTGCCTGAGAGTCATTCTCAATATAAGCTAACACATCTTGCAAGATCATGAGATCAAGCACAATGCCAACTTTCAGTTTTGACCAAATTAGCTACTACTTTGTCCATTTTTATGAGAGGTGGCGGGGGACATGTCCTTCATTTTTTAAATAAATTTTTGATTGGCAGATGGAAATTCCAGAAGACAAAGAGATAGAAATACATCAGAGGGTTTTAGTTTGCAGGAACAGATGAAGGCAGTAGTGAAGTTGCACTTTGGGAGGAACTGCACACTTGATACAAAAAGTGGTGATGAGGGAGAGGAGGGGCTTACCTGCTCTCTAAAACTGGCTAATTCCTTCTCTATCCAGTTGATGTGAGACTTGTTCTATAGGAAGTGATTTAAATGGAACATAAGTTAAAGGGAACGGTTGGGTTTATTTATTCATTTCCAAATGCATAAAAACTGTGAATGCTTCTTACACACACACACACACACATACGGAAGTGGGGGTAAAAGTGTCACGACTGCATTAGTAACAGGAAACTTCTCTTTCCTTCTAGTTCTCACTTCCTCTTTTTTTTTTCATTCGTCCGATCACACTTCCTTCCTGCTCGATAACTCCTTCACCGTGAAGCGGATTTTTCCGATAAGACAGCGAAACGATTTGATCAAAGCTGTGGTGAATTGCAACACGTGTAGGCGGTGGCACTGAATTTAAACGTTTGTCTGAAAGTTTACCAGGAACTTTTCGTGCACAAGTCCACGTGCAGTTTGATGGCAATAGCTGCAATCGGATCACTTGCGAACCTATATCCAGACATGCTTCGAAATGATTAATGTTTCTCACATTCTGACTGCTGAAAGCTGCCTTTTTTTAATGATGCTTTAATTTCACAGCTGAAAGGTTGGTAACCCTCAGAATCGTCACACAGAATCCCCCCGCCCCTTCTACTCTTAAAAATATCACACCACACACACAGCTGCACGAAGCTTTGGGTAACTTCCCAGTCCCTAAACAAAGCCAACACCACCCACACATTTCACATTAAATGGAGGTTACTAGGAAGCACATGTGCAAAATAATAAGAATAAAAAACTAAATAAAAAATGAAACTTGCCTCTAGTGCGTGAGGTTTGGTGCGAAATATAAACCTCCACATGTCTCAGTCCAGCTATTTCCATGTCACTGATGCTGTCACTGGTGACACTCAACTGCCTCACAAACACAGCTTCTGTGTCAGTTAGCTAACCCTCTCTGTATGCAATACCACAAGAGATTAAAATCTGCATACACACACACACACTCGCTCACACACTCACTAAAATGGGAAGTTATAAAAACTGGGTAAAGAGCAGCAGACTGATTTATTAGGGATGGAGTGAGCCCAAGAGGTCCGGCGGCAGCAGGAGTTGAGACTTATGGGAAAAGTTTTCTTGTTTAGGGGAAAAAAAAAACAGTGAATGAAGTGATCGCTCCTATAAGATACGTTTCAAATGCATGAAGAGGATTGCTTTCCATACCAAGACGTACTATACGCTCGCAGAGAAGAGGAGGAAGCAGACAGCATGCATCTTGTTCAATATGACACCTGCTCATTATTTCTGCCAGTTTCATGAAAGCAACAGATGAGTGACCATGAACATAAAAATTGCTATAACTCAGACAATTTTACAGATACTGAGCTAAAATTGGGAGTGGTAGTAGCTGAGACTGACTCCCATTATCAAAATATAGCAAAACGTTATACGAACCACTGTTCAGTTTTTGATAAAACTTTCAGGAAATAATCATTGGATGTACCCCTACAAATGATTACGTTTTGTTAGCCACAGCTAGGTGACCTTAGAAAACATAATAAACATAATAAAAAGCTATAATTAAGTCAGTTTTACGTACATTGAACCAAAATTTGGTTTAGTTGCAGCTGAAAGTTATTCATAACACATATTCTAAAAGCCACTTATTCCACAAGATCGTTGCTGGAAAATGATAGCATCAGCTGTAACCCTGTTAATCTGTAAGCACAACCTTTCACGAACCACTGAAGAAATTCTCATTGAACTTTAAAGGGTAATCGCTTGTAAATGTACATCCAATGAGCATTTCCTTAGAGTCAATTAAATTAAAGATGGCTACCACAGCTAACTGATATTAGTCAACACAGACGTGGCTTTAACAGATATTGAGCTAAAATTTGATGTGGTAGTTGCTGAGAGTTATCCTTAACTATTCTAAGCATATCATCTCACAGTATCACACAAGACTGTGCATAAGGCTACTTTCAAGGTTTGACCAAAACACATAACTAAATTTAATTTGACTACATTTCTGGCATAAAAACACGGCAGTAATATATATCATTTATGACATGCTTGGACCTTTGATTTTCATATTTTAAAAAAATAGACATCATGTAATGATGTTTGCTAAACACAAGGGGCCAGTGCTGGGCTGCAGCCAAATCAAAGGCAGGCGCTCTGAAAATCCCTGTCATAAGACATAAAGTTCAGCCAAGAAAGGACATGTCCACATTGTTTAACCCATGGCTCATCCAAAACCCCAGAGTTTGCTTTGACGTCAGTTACAAAAAAGAAGTTAAGCAGTAAAACAGAAAGGCAGTACGTGGGCGGTGCCGAGCCCGCACTGCCAATATGTCCACTCACAGTGTAAAAGGTCAAGTGGGTCCAAGCCCTTCAATGACTATTTCTTGTTTAATAATAACTCTAACCTGCTCGGTTGGATGGCGTAGGGTTAAGAGGAATGAGTCAGGCTGAGGAACCTGAAGAGAGAAGAAAAACAAAGTTCAAGCAAGTGGATTTGAGAATCACAAGTCTATTCCAAGTGTCTCCCTGCAGCTCCTTCTCTTTCCTGTGTGTAAAAAAAGGAGCAGGAACACCTGCATGTTTTCAAAGACATGACAGCTCTGACCGCTGGGACGAAGAGACGGGCTGCTGGGAACAAGGTGGCTTGAAGGAAAAGTCTAAGACGTTTAAACATTCATTTAGGTAACCTCTGGTTTGGCTTCATCACTGTGAAAACAATAATAAACACATGCACAGGTTTGTATTTCTATCCTTATTAGGACCGCTCATTGACTTCTATTCATTTCCAGTAAACTCAATTCACACCTTAGTCCTAAACCGAACCCCCTAACCCAAAAATGGAGTTGCACCGTATTAGGACCAGTCTTTGGTCCCCATAAGGGCTACTGGTCTTGACAAGGTAGGTGTGTACACCAGAAATGGTCCTAAAAAAGTAACAAATACAAGTACACACACACACACACACGTGAAACACACAAAACTACTTTTTATTGCACTGTTGTTACAACTGAGACAAGTAAAAGCGCTAGAAACCGTATGAATTATATACTTAAAAGTATCATAGGTAAAAAAATAAAACTTCAGAACAAAAAACTATGGAACTTCAAGCCCTATTATACTTCAGATTTACATTTTAATTGAGATGTATGCTTTAGATTATTTAGTCTTTTATTGGGTAATATCTCAACCAAATGTAAAATTACCTCCTGGCACGTATCGATATCTTTATTATGTCAAACAGAGAAAAAGATCAAAGCCAACAATCCAAGAAAAAACAAGCATCAGATGACTTGAATTGAGCTTATTTGAATAATCAATTATTTCACTTGTTCTAAAACTCGAATTTACATATTAAAAAAAGCTATTTAATACTGAGTTTCCCTTTCAGACAGATTTAAAACACAGTCTAATGATCCAGATATATTCGTATGAAGAGATAAATTTGAATCTATGTAATTTTTGTCGTTTGTTGGCTTATAAATAACCTTTACTAGACAGGTATAGAAGGCAGTCCCTCTTTATTGTGTTCAAAGTGCAGAAACTGAAGCATTAGAGTTCATAAACCTTGTGTGTGTTTTTTTTAGCTCCTAACTTAACGAGTGGGTACTCAACCGCAGCACAAGAGGAAGTTTAGTTATGAAACTGTGTTGTGCTTTGTCCACATTTACAGATATACAACAACAGCTACAATATGACTTTACTTCAGCTTCAAGAAGATTTAACTAACACAACAAGCTTGACTGTTTTTGAACTTAAATTAGGGTACAAATCACAGCCAAAATCCTCTCATCCCAGCACAAAAAACACTATAATCGATCCCCACAAAAAAGCTTTGAGTACCACCACTTAAAGCACATTACACTCGTATTCATCTGTGGATTTATTCTTGCAAAGGGTTAACTTCAAACCATTCACAGTCGACTGATTCATCACAAAAAGTACCATTTAGTTCTTAATTGGCTTCTCTTTGACCAGAAAACTCAGCTTAAACAGCTTAACACTGGTCAAACAAAATTATGTTCTTACCCACAACTTGTACGTGGGGATTCAGCTTTCAATTCAAAATGCATTTACTGTTTGGTTATGCATTTTAGAAAATATCTTAGTCATTCTTTAGTACAGCTGCCTAAAAATTGAGCTAAAGTTCAGCAGTTTCGCTACATGCATGCTGTTACGTAGGAATTTCAAAAGCTACAGAAGAGGTTAGTGTTTTTGTTTGTGTAAGTCGAAGCAGGAGTGTTCAGACTTGCCTACAGATAGTAAGAACAGGAATGTGTTTCCTTCTGCTTTACTCTGCCTGAAACTCTAAAATGAGGGACCAAAGAGTGACACTGCAGAGGAAAAGGTGATGTTTTTGAACTTCACTCTCTCACGCTGTTATCTACTTGCGCTCACCTTTCCTGCAACACACCTGTTTTTTTCCGCTCAGCACAAACTGTTCCGTATCTCCTCCTTGCTTTTGTCATTTTCTCTGCCCCATTGCTTCTCACCCATTCTCCATTTGCCCTTTAGCAACACCTGCTGTTAAGGCACTGAGGAACAGCTAAAAAAAAAAAAGGAAAAGAATTGGAAAGGAGAGGAAGGAGGGTGTTGGCAGATGGACCTTCACCTGGTCTCAATGTAATCCTTAAACAAGTGCTTATGGAACTTTAATTCCAGCTTAGAGAGCAAACAGTGGAACAGATTTTCAGAACTAATGAAACACATAAATAAAATAAGTTTAGCCTTGTTCAAAGTCTCATTAAAATCCCAGAAGCAGCAGCATAGGAAATCTTTATGATCTTAATCCCCACCTGCCTAATGTAATTATCTTAGTCTCTGTCAGTGTGGCTGCTCTTATCTAACAGGAAAATGGTGTAAGAATTAATAATGCAATATTTGAAAACAGATTTATTAGATGTTTTGCATCCTTTCAAACTGGTGGTGGTCGTGAGGTGAATGTGCCTTCTTTAGCCGACCATGCTATCTGTCATTTCCTCACACACTAAAACACACATGCTTTTCATAAATATATGGGATAACTAACTTCCCCCAACAATTGTATCTCGACAGACACAGAAGCAACTCATCGCAGGGGACAGAAGAAAGGTGGACGCTGCAGGAAGTGTCCCAGGTGTGGCACAAGATTAGCACCAAAGCTACAGGAAATTCCATGTTGGCATCTGCAGTATTATTAGCAGCAGCAAGGATGGCAGGAAGATGATGGGCAGTTCAGCACTGAGCCAGTTGACAACAGGCCTAATGGCCTTGTGATGTACCTCCAGTGGCAAACACAATAAAGCAGAAGTAAAGGGGAAAAAAAAGACAGAATGTGGCAGGAAGGAGAAAGAAAGAACAGAGAGGAATGTAAAATGAGAAAGGAGGAGATTTAAATAAAGGAAAGTATGCATGGAATCTAAAAAAAGGAGGTCATCAGAGTTAAAGCAACACAAACTGACTGCAGTGGAAACATCTAACTATAGTTTATGGTTACAGCAACATCCAGATGAGACAGAACTCCACCTGTATCCAGGATTCAATATGATTTGGTCCAAAAACACTTTCCATTTCATTTCCTGTTTTTAAACACAGACTGAGGGCCCTTTTTAAAAGAGTCATATAATTGTTTTAGTGAATGAACACATTGCTGACTGCATATACTGTATGTAAATGTCATTGCCTTTTTTAATCTTTCCCTTGAAAG
>JAVKLF010000002.1:7871618-7882559 GCA_034783495.1 Millerichthys robustus
AAAGAAGCAAAATGTTTGTTTAAAGCTCATGGATATAAGAAATGAAAAGATGACTAAGGAGGGTTTGTGATAAAGGAAATTTCTAGTCATTTAGTCAGACAGATAAAACTCTGGTTATGTATGACCAGTAAAATCACTGCGGTTCTGTTATCTGGTTTGGCTGATTTTTAATAATTTATTGAGAAATGAGAAACATAAAGCTCAACGCTAAAGAGGATTTTTTGCACTTCCTGCAATGCACATGGCACTGTTGTCATGGCAATAAGGGCCAAAGGTTAACAGCTCTTGGGCGTAACACTTGAAACTGCTGAGGAACAGAAACAAAAGAAATTGAGGGAGAAAAAAAAACAAAGCAATGCAGAAACAAGAACGCACATCTAAGACAAACTTCAAACTCTAAATGGGGGAGAAAAAAAGGGAGCTGAGGTTTTGCAGATTCATGAAACGAAGACAAATGAGGCTGAGCTGAAAGAACAAGCACCATCAGCATTTATAATAATGAGGAATAAGGATGAGATGGGACTGGTTGGAACATTTCCCTTAATCAAACTTGAAAACGAAGCTTGTGAAGCTATGGCAACCATGCTTTCTCTCCCTCTTCTCCTCCCAGCTTCTTCTCTGTATGACAAGAGGTGATACAGGAGGCAAGGCCATGCACACACATCCACAGAGGATGCTTCCAGGTAACAAGCCTCCATCTTCATAAATAGAGCACTTATGTGTCTTCACACTCTGCCTCGGTGCATAATGTGATGCTAGAATCCTTTTCTTCACATTGTCCATGCGGCGTATGAACATGGATCTTCTTGATTCTGGAGGTAATATATTACGATGGCCTTTAAAGGTTGGTGGAGTAATGTGTGACTCTAATATCAGAGACCTTTCTGAGTGCACAGGCTTATCTAGAATACAATGCACACACACACCGACTAGATGAATAATGGGACTGACTTTCTGTCTGCCTACTATGATCATGCCTGTGTGTGAAATAGAAAAAAAACTGAATCTGTATGCATTTGCATTTAAAGCCAGACAGATACATGAATGAGAATCCATATGCACTTAACCATAAGGATTTACGACAGTCCCATGTTTGCATGCATCTTGTCCGATCATAAATCTCTTTTCTTTGCAGGCACCACAAGTTACAACTAGGGCTTAGCGACGCTGAGGGCACAGTAACCATGACGACGAGGCCAGCAGCAGCTATGAATGGACGGAGGAGGGGATTTAGAGAATGGACGGATGGATCTGAGGAGCATGTGGGTCAAATCTAGTAGGTTTTAATCTGCTTTGTCATTCATATAGATGTCAAGAGGAGGCATGTTGGCAAACACAAAATGTTAAACTTATTTAAAAGAGGAGAAAAATGGAGATCGGTGGCAACATTATGATCTTACCTGGATCATTCAGATATTACACATCTGACTGAGTGTTGAATCACTCCACCTGTTGTGACTTTTGGCACAAACTTTTACTCAGCAGCTCCATCACTGATACAGTATCAAAGAATAAGGTTTGTGTTATAGGCAATTTATAGGATTACAATTTGCTAACATGCTTTACAAAGAGATCAACGGTCAAGACAGGCTCAATGTCCGACTAACTTAGACAATACCATAAACATGACTAATTAAATTATTTATGGCTTACTATGCATGATATTGATATGATATTTACCCAGTACTTCTTTTTACTCTGGGTTCATTTGCACAATCGATGGGCTTCAGTGTTGCTTCATTTTATAGTGATTTTTAGTGCGATTAGAACCTAACATTAAAAAGTGTTGCTTGTGATAAACTGTCCCAGTGTGGACAACTTTTCTCTATTGTTTTTATTTATTTTCAATGTCAAACAGATGCCCTACAGTCCAGTCTTGTATAAAGTACCACAAAGTAATACTAAAGTGAAAGTACAAGTATCTTACAAGAGAATTACTTTGGTGAAAGTTTAATTCTCTTCTGAGAATATTAGTTGAGTATAACTCCTAAAGTAAATATAGTAGTAGTATGATATTTACTGTGCTTAAGTTTCTAAAGCAAATTTCTGATTTAATATGTACTTGAGTATAAATGTAAAAGTACTGAGTAGACGTGAACAGTTAGAATTTCCAAAATGATATTTATTAGGGCCCTGTGATGGACTTGTGACCTGTCCAGGGTGTCCCCCGCCCCTCGCACTGTGACTGCTGGATGTGGGCACCAGTGACCCTGAAAGGACAAAGCGGGTTCAGATAATGAATGGATGACTATTTATTAGGAAGTGACCTCAACAACAACGATTAAAAAGTAATTTTTTCCTGAGTAAAGTACAGATAATTGTGTGAAAAATGTAAGGAGTAGAAGTTGGCTGAAAAATAATCCAGTGAAGTATAGATAAACCAAAATTTCTACTTAAAACAGTAACAAAGTATTTGTACTTCATTATTTTGGACTTGAAGAAAACTGTTGTTAAAGCCAAATCTATCAAATTAGAGTCCTTTCACAGTTCCTGCAGTGTGGACACAAAAGAAAATCAAAAAGGAGCTGTTGGTTATAAGAATTATTAAAACGTCTCCAGAGTTTGGAACACACTTAAAGTGTATTTAAATAAAGGTTAACTTTATATTTAATATGAGTCCGAACCATTGAAAAAGCAGTTTTTTGGATTTATTTTGAATTTATGACTGAAAAAGATAAAACTACTTTAAGTGTAGCACTCCCATTCAGAACTGTTTTCAACTCAATTAATCTTCTGAAAAGACAGAGCCTTGATTGAGCGATATTAGATTAGTTTAAAGGCCTTTCATGGAAACAGTGCAGTGAGATCAGTTATATAGCCGACGGCCAAGTACAGAGGGGTTAGATTGTGTAGGAAAAGATCTAAAGATTTAGAGCCTCTTTCTATCAAAGAGGCAGGCCGGGTAATTGGACTATAAACCATATCTCCCAGGTCTGTGTGTGTATTTGTGTGTGTGTTTTGTGTGGTGATCATCACCCTAAATGAACTAAACTGCTACTGCTGTTAGCATGAGCTGTGCTGATGAAACAGATAACGTGATACTCGCTTGATAGGCACTGTACTACCAAAACACACACACACACACAAGCTCTGAGCAGTGCGCCAAACATCGCCACTGATTTACGTCCATCAAACTCTGCCAAACGGGTGCACAGAGGCAATCATAACAAGGTCTGGTGGGCACTGCCAAAGAATAAGGAGCCGTTTTAATTTGTGTTAAACCCTTCTGGAGAGCCTCAATTAACCCTGCCGCATAAACACAACTCTGACTCATGCTCAATAAGACGTGAATGATGCCGTGTGTGTTTTTTCCTTATTCTCTGCTCGTGCCTGTGTGTGGATGAGCATTGATGATAGTTTTTTTTATACATTATTACTGTACTTGAACGATTTTCAGTCTACGTCTCTCAGCTCAGCTGTGCAATAAAACGTTCGACTGTTCTGTTAACGGACTAACTTGTTGTGTGGAAAGAACACCAAGAGCTCAGTTAATACATAACAAATGAACCAGAAGCTATTGGTTCAGTCCAACATTGTTTCTTTTCATAACTTTGCTGAAATAAAAGTATGTGAAAACATTACATTCTTGTATAAAAGTTTGGCTCAAACTCTGACGTAAGAAAGCAGACTTCAATAGTCAAGGACACTTGACAATTGGTAAATGCCTGAGGCCTATCTGGGCGACAAGGCGTATTGATAAATTAGGCTCTGAGGAGGAGCACTAAGGATGAATTACCAGAATCTACAGAGTAAAATGATGAAGGATAGACAGAGCGGGGGAAAGAGGAGGAAGGAGGGCATCTTCAAGCATCAGTGCTTTTCTTCATTAGCAAGTGTGTGTTTGTCTGAGTGTGTGTGTGTGTGTGCGTCATCAGGGTTTCCTTCCTGTCATCAACCAAAGAGCTGCGACGACTCCACTCACAGGGCACTAACTGGGAGGTCTGGTGTCCAGCCTGCTCGTTGAACTAATCAAATGGACCAGACCTTGGAGGGTTTGAAACTGACGCATTTGATCCCATTACCCTGTGTAATGTAAGTGGATTGAGAGGCAAAGAGGAATTAACACTAGAAATGGACCGAAAACAGAGCCAGAGCACAGACGTACGGGTTTGAGCACCTATTGTTTAAAATGTGTGCACTTTTTAAAGCGAGAAGATGAACTGAATGGACAAAGGGAAGTGAGAACAATTCACAAAAATATTTAAGGCGAAGACAAAAATCAATCACATTTTGGGGGTTTTGTTGTTGGAAATACCAGGAAGAACTTTTCTATTAGACAGGAAACAAAACATCTAATTATGCCAAGCACAACAGTTAACAAATTAAAGGGACAAAGATAAAAGCAAGAAAATGTTCCGACCAAGAGTAACCTCATGTCTCATACACTTTTTGTTGCTAGTGATTTTTTTCCACCCAACTTCTCTTTATTCATCAAGGTCACTTGTTCTGATTAAACCGTCATTACTTTCCTTTCATAATTTGCATTCATTGCCTTAGAATCAAAAAGCACCTTTTTTTAAAAATCAAACTGTGAGATCTGTTTTCAGGAAGTGGCGCAGCTGATTCAGAGAAACGGATAGTTTTGTATTAACCATCTCTAAAGATGTTTTGAGTTCAGACACCAGATTAAACACAAGCTTGAACTGATTTTGTAGTCTCAAGTTTAGGACACCACATTTGTCAGTTTTTAACGCAGATCTTTGGTTCGTTTATGTATTATTTCATAACTTAGGTAAAGAATTGCAATCTTGTATGGGTTCACAGACTATTAGATACATTTAGGTTTCTTTTTAGCACATTAACAGCTCATTGGTAATCTCCTATTTTCAAATTCTAAAAAAAAAATCTATTAATTTGCCATTGTCCTTGAAATCAGTCCCACTTATTAATGATCCACTCAACCTTAAAAAAAAAAGCTGACAGGTACTATAGGCAGTAATGACTTTAAATCAGTGCACATTACGCAGCCATTCAGAAATAACCATTAATAATCCACATTTTGGTGGGTTTAAAAGCACTGAAGCGTTCACCGCTTCTATCCAGAAGAGAATTTTGTAAAACATTTTTCATTACTCTTCACAAAGGCAATGGGAGTGGCATTTTCATTTTATGATTTAATTGATAAGAAGTTTTTAACACCTACAATTACAACTGATTCACATCAAGCATAAAAAAACAATGGGTCTGTTTAATGGAAACAGTTTAGTGCAGCCACAGATAGAAATACAAGTATTCAGAGACAACGAACCAATCAGACGTAACTTTAGGACTAGAGGTCTAAAATTTTGTCTTGCACAAAAAAACCAAACAAGAAAAACTTTTGACACACATGGCTGTTTCGTTCAGAAATGTCCCTTTAGGTTTCGCTTGGTGTGCAAACGGACTGCTCAGTGTGGTGCTGCCGGATCAGAAACGTTTTGCTGTCAGGTCAAAGCTTTGAGCTTTCTGTTACGTTCTTCGTGTGGTACTTGAAATATGTTGTGGTTTGGCAGGAAACGCCATCCAGATTAAAAAAGGTTTTGCCCTCAGGGAGTGCCGTTTTTATGTGGCGTGACTTGGTTGGCAGTGATGCTCAGGTGCACATGCTGAAGTGGAAACCTCACAAAAGCCAGGATCCTCTTTTTCCAGACAGATCATTGGATTTCAAGGAGAACATTTGAATTCAATCACTTCATGCATTTTAATGTTACGGCTAATTTATGCATTGGACTTTTTTTTTCTCCTTAAATTGAGCTGTAAGTCAATGCACACGATTCAGTATGAACAATAAAAATGTTTAGCAAAGTATATTTTGTGACTGTGATGCACTACACCGCTTTCCAAATTATTATGCAAATTGTGTTTATTTGTGAGAAAAATTTAATTTGTTGTTTTTCAATATATCTCATGAATGGTATTGCATGTCAGGGCTCTTTGGATCTCTGAATTCAATCTCAGTCACCAGAGATGATTAGTTTGTCAAGTGAGCCCAATTAAAGGAAATACCACCGAGAAAGGACTTTCCACATTGTTAAACAAGCCATCACCTTCACGCAATACAGGAAAGAAAAGGATCTCTCTGCTGCCAAAAGAGTGTGAAATAGTTTCATGTCTTGGACAAGATATGAAAACTTTTGATATTGCACAAAAACCTAAGCGTGATCATGTTCCTGTTGAGACATTTGTGGCTGATTCAGAGCACACACAGGTTCATACAGATAAAGGCATGACAAAGAAGGTTTTTAACAGACAAATGCATCGAATTAAGAGAGCAGCTGCTAAAATGGCATTACAAAGCAGCAAACAGGTATTTGAAGTTGCTGGCGCCTCGGGAGTGCCGCAAACATCAAACTGTAGGATCCTACAGAGGCTTGCAGTTACTCGTAAATCTTCTATTCGGCCACCCCCAACCAATGCCCACAAGCAGAAATGGCTGCAATGCATCTACATGCATGACAATGCACCATCTCATGCTGCAAGGAATACCTCTGCATCATTGGCTGCTATGGGCATAAAAGCAGAAAAAAACTCATGGTGTTGCCCCCATCCTCTCCTGAGCTCAGCCCTTATTAAGAACCTAACCTGGAGCATCCTCAAGCAAAAGATCTATAAAGAGGAAAGGCAGTTCATATCCAAACAGCAGCTCCAGGAGTTTATTCGTCAGAATAAACTCCTGGAGCTGCTGCAAAAGAATTCAGGCAGCGCCTCTCCAAAAACTCTCCATTTCAATGGATCCTATGTTTAAATGTAACTTCACCTTTTGATTTCAGTAAATATGACCTCCTACTGCTGCAAATTCAATAAATGACCATTTTCAGTTCTTAACAACCTATAAAATGAATTGAAACTCTGGTGGGCATAATTTGGAACGATGCATTTTAAATCTTATTTATATAGAATAATAAACAATAATAAAATACTGTTATGAAGAATTTTTTTCAATAACATCTGAATTATACTCTGAGTTGATGACTTGAAAATGATGTATATTGTCATTTACACTGACTATTTAGGAACAAAAAAGAGAAATATCATTTGCATAATAATTTGGAACACAGTGTAATGTACCTCAATCTCAGTGCAGGATCTGACATAAAATCAGTTTTAAGCACAACTATAATGTGAGCCAATCTTTGTTGTCTTTGACTATCCTGAGGACATTTTCTTGAGTGCACCTCACTGTTATTACAACACGACACAACCTCAGGATACCTGCAGCTTTAGGCGACGAAGGAATCAAATTACTGGGGAGGTTTGCTGCGTTTGAGACGATAAGAGAAAGCTTAAGTCAGTGAAAAAAAAACTAAAGAAGGTAAAAGTACTAATCAGTGTTTTGCAGCATTTATTGGATGATCAAAGATGTGGGTACTTTGGTTTGTAATATTAAATAATAAGGAGACGAAGGATAAAAAGTAAAATACACAGGAAATCTCAACAAAGCCAAATGAAAAACAGAAGGCAATAGCAGAAAAGATCAATAAGCTTGGTCAACTCTGAGATGAACTCATAATCAGGCTCAAGAGGTTTTAACTGGCTGAGTGATGGACTGTATGAACTGGAAGACAGCCATCAGCAACACATCAAGGAGGGTCGAGGATGAGCAGTCCAATAAACAAACAAAAAGAATGAAATATTAATTCTTCAGAGGCAGACAGGCATGCACAGTGCACTGAAGCTGTGCAATATCTGGGTTGTGTGTGTGTGTGTGTGTAAATGTGTGTGTATAGCTAAAAGCAGCAACTGGTCCCAAAAAAAGCTCTCAAAACCACTGAATGTTCTAATGGCAGAGATGTCACCAAGACAAAGATATTTATATCTGCTAAAGCACAAAAAGGGCCCATATGTCACCGAGGGCATCTGCATGTATTTGTCTTTGTGCATTTATATGTGTGCTGGTGTCACAAGTACAAGCAGTGTCCCTCCTGAGCCGCAGTGCTGCCATCAGAAATTCTCTCTGAAAATGAACAGTGGACATTTCCTCCCGAACACACACAGAGTTCAATCAAATCCAGTCCTTGTGTAAAATTTGCATGTTGACAACACACACACACAGACACAGACACACTGCTGCAGAAACAGTCACGGAGTAAATTCACTCTGCCCAAAACTTAGAATCATACAAATCCGTACTGCTGCAGCATGTCGGGGCTTATTTAGCACCAGGAATAACAAGCCGAGTGGAATTATATTTAAATGCATGCAATTTTTTTTACAAGTCCTACTGGACCCAAGACTACAAACACATAATATTATGTGTGCACCAACGGTTACATTAAGTTCCATATCCTGAAGTGATATATAGCTATAGTCAGTCCTTCAGTGTCCTGTTCCTTACCACTCCCTCGTCTTCTACAATGGAATGTGAATTGTTAAACTCACTGAAGCTCCAAGGCGAGTGCAGACCTTGTTAATACAGGCCTCAGCTCTGTGGAGACCACAGCCGAGCAGATACCGGCATCAAGAAATATTCATCTGGCTTCACGATCCCTTCTGTTTGTTTCCTTTTCTTTTTTTTTTTGCAAGATGATGGGTTTTCTAGGAAATGTTTGCCTTTTACCGAAAAAGGTTTGACGTTTTCAGAACAGAAAGTCATCATCATTCTTTCTGAAATTTAATTGGAGTTGACTAACCTTTATAGAGCTCAAGAGGGTCAGCTGAGCACAAGTGCCCTTTTCCAGTAATCTCCTGCTGCACAGTCATGCTGTCACACAAACACAAGAGGTGACTTGTGAAAACATGGTTTTATTCCTGTTTGCAAATTGGACAGCAGGAGTGACTCCCTTGCTCCAGAATTTACATGGAAAGATTTGAAAAGATGCAGACATGGACTTGAGGTTGGGTAGGCAGTCAAAGAGACGTGAAAAATGGTTGAGAATATGGTGAACGTTTCATTATTTAAAGTTTTCAGTGCGTTTCAAAGTCTGTTATTTTAAAGTAAACAAATGTAACTCATGGCCTGTTGATAGCGTTTGTAAAAAAAATAGTCTTGGTGTTTAGTGGAACTTGGCAAACAGGAACACACAACAGATGGTTGAGGAATGCAATAAAAAATATATCAGTTTTTGTGGCTGGGAGCCTGATTTTGTGTCTGTACTACCCATTTTTGTCACTTTGTGAGGACTCACTTAGGGTTCAGATAACTTCTCAATGGGTGGTTCAGATGTTTAGCATCTTTTTCTTCATTCAACTTCAACTCAAAATCATGCTGCATTCTTTGTCATCAGCATTTTTTCTTAGCAGTTATACAGTTCACTTTTTGATGTTCTACAAGCACCGTCTAATGTTTTATAACCCAAGTAAACCCACCAAGAACCAGCACTCACTGCATTAACCTCACAATAAATAAGACTTGATTGCAGTGAGTGCTAGTTCCTGGTTTGTTTGTTTATTTTTTATAATACTGTACGACTTAAGCCAGTATTTTTCTGGGCTGATTGTTGGAGACAATTGGAAAATGATATTCAAGTCTCTGAAATGTACTAAAAAATTGTGCGAGCCAGAGTGGCTCACATTTCTATCATTCTAATTTTGGAAGGGTTCAAGAAATTGAGACAAATTTTCTCTACAAATAATTGCAGAGTTATGACATGCATCTCGGACACTTCTTAATTTAGTTTCTGTAAATTCTAGTGCAGAGGTCTTCAGCGGTGGGGTCGTGACCCTTAGTGGGTCTGTGGAGGTACAGTGGGGTCATGAAATGTTTAGTTAATTAAAGTGTTTTTAAATTTCAAACTTATGTATGTAAACACACATCAACATTAATCCAATGTGTTTTAGCTAATTAATGAGACGTCTTTCAGTCACAAATGCAGACATTCATCAAGCACACCAGCTGAACTCTGCTCCGCTCGTGGCCTGAAATGTCCACGTTGAAAACATATCAAAGATAAATATTAATATGTTTTAAAAGAACTGTCAAAATCTGCCTATTTTCATTTCAAATTTGTACATCAATAGACCAACTCAAATATGTGGGTGGCTGCCAAGATGTGTACAAACAAAGTGGGCCTATGTGGATATGATGAACGTTAAGTTCAGGCCAAAATGAGAGCAAAGTGAGCAACATGTGTGTAGCTTACAGTACAGTTTTGCAAGCCATATACACAAAAACAGGGCCTGATGTCCAAATATTTACAGTTTAAAACAGCTACACAGCTCACTGACCACAAAATCAGAATTCGGAGAAACTGCAAATGAAAAGCAGACCGTTTTCTCACAATTTTGACATTTACTTTACAATGACAGCTCAGCGAGATGCTACCTGTAGTTGTGCACTAATCACCTTTATTGTAGCCCAACAAGGTAATATGAATTTTTATTTTAGAAATTGGTGTTTTGCAGACACATGGCTTAACATTGTGCCTTTGGAAGGATCTGTACAACCAGTTGTTGTTAAACTACACTCAAAAGAAACCCTTATAGGTTGGGGAAAATGTTTGATTTTATGTGTGCATTTGTGTAAGCTTTTACTACATGTTCCCTCAAAGAGCAAAAATGTGTTTCAATGTAGAAAAAAAAGGCAGAACCCTCTTAACAAAAAGCGGTAGAATCAATATGGTCATTGAATGTTCGAAAACCTACTGCCTCAAACAGAGCAGGAAAGAGAGGTCGAAAGTTGACCAGTTTACTTTTCAGGTATTTTGACTAAACTGTGGTTCATTTTGCAATCTCCAACACTAACATTCAGCAAAGGATTCTAATGTGAACATAAATTAAGCTAAAGTACATGCTTGGGGCAAAAACACACACTAAGAAAGTGCTGGATGCCCATTTTCTTTCCCATAAATGTGAGTTTCAAAAGCTCAACAGTGCAAGAAAGTGGGGGCAGTTTAACCCATTAGGAACTGCTACAACGTAAAGATAAAGCAGTTAGCATGTTTTGAAGGTACTTCAGAGCCGAACTGGTTAAAACAGCAGAACGCATCAAAAAGAATAAAAAATAAAAAAGGCCATAAAGGGCTG
>JAVKLF010000002.1:7888512-7899902 GCA_034783495.1 Millerichthys robustus
TTTTAGTCATCTCATTTCAGAATAACAAGGAACTAAAATTACAACAAAGGTCTAAACAAGGAATAAACGGGAGCGAACAGTTCATTAGACACGGTGCGATACCAACCTTTGATAAAAACAATACATACGAATATAATTCTAAAAAAATAAAAGAATTATCATTTCGACGGCATGTACGGGTTAAAATGGCAGCAAATATTTTTAATTAGTTTGTGGTTTATGAGGGAGAAACATGGAAGTTTTCACCCCCTTGTGAGGGGTCCTCAGAACCAAAACAGTTCAGCACGAAACATACATTTTCTAAAATGCAACTTTGTACATTCCTTTTTCTTTTAGATCAGATTAGATTTCTTTTAGATTGTATTGGAGGTTGTTTGTTGCAAACAGGAAACAAGCAAGTAACAAATTAATTTCACTTGTTGACAAATGGCTCAACACCAGTATAAAATGACCAGAGTGACTTATTTCAAGATGAAAAATGCTGACACATGAATCCTTCTAATTATTACCCCTCCTGAGTCCAGAACTATGCAGCCAAGTGGAAGGACGAGTTACCCGTCCTACTGTCCTTGGGTCAAAATTACCCATGAGGCCTCAGTTCTAAAACTGAAGCCTCATGGATCATTTTAAACAAAGGGCAGCAGAGGGGTTAAACAACCTCCCTCTTCCCCCACTCCTTTTTTCCTGCTGTTTGCTTTGTTGTCCATAACTGAGGGGCGACTCTGATGCCGTTCACATCCTCCGTGCCTGCTTCCTCTTCCTTTAGACTGCACAGAACGAGGCAGGCAGTCAACACAAAGGCAAGCAGAAACATTCAAGATCAAACAGCGTGTTGAGATGCAGACAGCAGAGCTGATTCAATGTTCTATTTGTCGGGGGGTTGGGTGGGGGGATAACATTTCTAGCTTGCTCTTACTGTAACATTTCAGAATGTATTTGACTGTTAACACAAACTGCTGTGTTATTTGCACCTCATCTCCCAACTTTTGTGTGCCACTCTTGTTACAAGAAATACATTTATTCTGTGTGCTTCACCTTATTTACACAGAAAAAGCAATTCCGTGTGCTTTAGAAAAGAAAGAATCTCAAGGGAGGAAACTTGATTGATCAAGCCAGAAATAGACTCATCGTGTAAGGTGAGCTGTGAGAGAGAAGAACTAAATAAATCAGAAACATCTGAAAGCTGAGGTTAAGTTTAAAGTCAGTTTTTAAGAAGAGCCTATTTAAGGAAATTCTAGGTGAGTGGGTGTTTTAATGATCGACGTGACTGGCAAATTAAATCGAAGTCTTCCCTCCTTCTTTAATTTTCCAACACATGTGTTTACATGAGCAATCCACAGGTGGATAACTCCCAAAAACTGGGCCTCAAAATCTGAAATTGACTGATTTATAATTATTTTGTGTTGGCTAATGTCAATTAGCTGTGTCGACCATCTTGAGTAGGAATGACTCCACAGATTAATTAGTTGTAGAAGCACATCCAGCGATTACCTTCTAAACGTTTCATTAAAATCTGCCCAGTGGTTCATGGCATAATTTCTAAACAAATAAACAGAAATCGTATGAATTGCTATGGTAAAAGAGATGTAAAGATGGATCCATAAAGTACATCTGAACTTCTTTTTCCTTTGGGGATTTCTGCACAATCAGACAATTTCAGAGAAGTGACACTTTGTATATATTAGGCAGATAAATCCATGTTTTAACACGGCGATAAGCGCAGAACTGCGTTGTAACTAGGCAACTAAGGAATACAATACACATTATTCATTCTCTCTCTCACACTAATGTTATCCGATGAAATTTCTCTAATCTAATCTGTCAAGTACTATTGTCAGATTCTGGGAAATGCCAGAAAAAGGAAATAAAATTGTACAGTCCCATTTGTCTTTCACACAAACACCAGCACCCAAGAACGAAAGTAGAGCCAGAAACCACGAGGATCAACAGAACCATCTTTGCGCCACTTCCCGCAGGTACGACTAGCCAACGTCACACTGACAGATTAACTTTTAACCCAAAAAGTCAAGAGAAAAGGAGAACTCACAGGGCACCTATCAAGGAGTGAGTTGTGTTAATAAGCCCTTCCACCACTCCCACAGCTCTGCTAAGGTGGTTCACACCCAGATTAGCAGCAGGTAAGAGACGCTCGCACACACCGAGGCATGCAGGTGAACTTCAAACACACACTCACGTAACCTGACTGTGCACTGCTGACCACACCCACCTGGCCTTAGACAACATGGCACACATTCCACATAATAACCCTACTTTCTCCTCTCTTCCCCCAGGCCTGTTAGGTCCTGCTTCCATACTTGTGCGCTCTTGATGCACGACTATACACACACTTCTACTTTTCGAGGTGCTCCACCTCGTCTCAGGTTCGTCTCTTGTTCTAAGATGAGCTGGGTTAAAGTCTGACAAACTCTCGGACTGCTTCTGGGAATTTACACAATCTGCTGCGATCATAAGACAACAAAACGAAGCCGCTCTCCCCGCGTCTGCATAAAGCTTAGGCTGAGTGAACCAAAGATCAAGGGAACCATTGATCTGCACAAGGCTGGCCTGGTACGAGGTAACAGAACCAGGTGATTTACTGTCAAATCAGTGCTAGATACTAGATACGCCCATATTTGGAATTGTTTTGTTTGCCAAGGTAGACAATTGTGGTGGTTAAATGTCAAAGCACAAAAAAGGTTTTTATGCTTTGTGGCAACAATATAAACATTGTTTTTGTACTAAGTTCACCAATAAAGCCTCCGTTATTTGTCACTGAGGGAAATTGGAATGAATTTGGATTAATGGAAATCTTCAGTAGTTTAATCAACATGGTTCAGAACTTCTAACAAACCTGCCTTAACTTGTTAACAGCGGAGAATGATTAGAGTGAAACCGGACCAAGTGGCTCTGTTTACAGGAAGAGAATAATTGTGGTTGTGCATTTATCAAAGATGTTTCACTGAAAGCAAGTTCATTCCCGGCAGATTGGTCTATGTGTCAAATAAAAGGGCTCGAAGCGAACAAATAAATTTTTTTGAACAGCTCATTTGTATTGCTTCCTTTGCCACTAAATAAAAGCACAAAAAGGCAATTTAACTTAGTCCCATTAGCAAACCTGTTAGGCTTTTAAACACAAGCGATCACACACCGAGTCATGAGGAAAAGTAGATACCCATCTGTTACCCCTTTCAGCGCACGGCATTTATTGTGTAGATCAGAAGGTTTTTGTTTATCCTCAACCTTCTGCTCTACAACCAACTAATTTCGCTCATGGGGAGCAATCCTTTCTGAGTGACAATAAAGCTTATCTTATCTTATCTTACAAGAATTCCAAAAGTTTGTCTCCATATATTCCCATCCGTCCATATGACTGGACTATCTTTACCCGGCCATCCTCTTCCAGGAGGGTCGGGCAAAGAAAGTTCAACCACACAGCATGCTCGTCGGCATGGCCTCACTCTTTCTGCACAGTCGATCTGAACCCTGAGCTGTCTGTCGCTGCCATCACGATCTAAAATGTGCAGCTGGCTAGTGGGTTTGTGACAGAGATAGATGGCAAATATCCCATTTTGACTGGCAATAGCCGTTTGTGGGATCAAATTAAATGCAAAATCTGGTGCCTTTCATAACAAAAAAATAATAATAATTTATTGTCTCTGCTGTCATTTAACATAAACACTCCTTTTTTTCTTGTCAAAAATCACACAAATACGGAGCTACAATAATTTCATGCATCATGGCTCGTTATTTTTACAGACTTAAACTTAGCACTGTTCACAGGCTCTCTATCACCATCTGTTCTGCTGTGACATGCTATTCGCCCAACTCACATGCTGCACCATTCTCTAAATAGTCTGCAAATAAATCTCCTTCACGGGTGACACAGTTTTTTCAAATCAACAAAAGTTTTTTTTTTCTTCCATTTCTGCACGATGTGCAGGTTTTCATTCATCGCTCTCAGGTATTTCTGTGCCAAGGAAATGAGGTCTCTTTCCATTGGTAGCAAGGTTTCAAGACTTGTGAACCAGGGGTGCTATGGGTGGAAGTGGGGTCAATGGCTTTCACTATAATTCCCCCGCACTCACCACCAGCTCTTAGGTTAACAGAAACACTAGACAGATTTTAATGAAACTCTCAGAAAGTAATCAATGGATGTTCACGTAGTATGTCTCTAATTCATCTCAAGACCGCTAAAAGCTCTCTTTGGACTGAAAACATGTCAAGGTTTAAAATCTTTGCTGGTGATAAGCAATAATTAGAGCTGCATCTGGGACAATAAGGGCAACGGAGAAGTGTTGATGGTAAATTCTCGAGCTGGAGGAAGACCATGATCTTGACGAAAATGAGGAAGATGAGCAACTTTGCAGAGAACTAGAGGAGAAGAGGTGCAATACGTTTAGCATAAATGCTCATATTAAAGCATGACGGAAAAGGAAAACAAGATAGTGGTAAAATGCAAACACGTACTGAAGTCCAGGCACAATAGAAGCAAGCAATAACAGATAAGAATAACTCTCAAATACAGACAAAAACCCAACTTCTAACATTTGCACAAAATAAGAAAGAGGTAAGATCGGTGCAGGTTCAAGATGGCAGGATGGCAGCAGAACTGTTATTCAAGTCATCTGCTGAAAATTCCTGTAGTTTTTCATATCGCAATATATTTCGCAAGTTTCGAAAAAAAAAATCAGAATTTCATTTTTTCCAAAACTGTGCAGTCCTAACAATAATTCTTAAAAACACTGTCCAAATCTCCCTATCTTGTCTTCAAAAGTTTATTCCAGTAGATTAAATCATATGCATAGCGAGCAGTGAATGGCCTAGAATATAGTTTTGCAATAAGCCATGAAGCTGGCTGCATGGCTTGCTGGTCATGAACACTCAAAATTCAGTAAGACTTGCAACTAAAAATTTGCTCATTTTCTCGCCAACAAGTCTCTAACAGTTGCTGCCCAGTGAGATACTACCAGTAACTGCCTAACTCCCACATTGCAGTACTTTTTAATAGTTTTAGATGACAAAAAAATCCTCCTGAAATTCTGGTATGGGTTTCGGTTTTGGTGTGCCACACCGAGAGTATCTGTGGCACGCCCCCACATCTGCCCCCCATTTTAAATTTTCTGGATGTGCCACTGTCAAAGAATCTATTTCAGGTCATACATGCCCTCAAGTGTATAGGCATCTAATTAAATTCTTAAATTAAATTATTAAATGATCCAGGCTGAGAAACAAAAAATTAAGAGCTCTATTCATAAATGTCCAGCTCAGCGGACAGAGAACTTTGAAACTGTGGCTCACAAAAACATGGGTATCACACTGTCGCTTTACCTGCCTGATTACCAAGCAGAATCTGAGAGGACTAAATTATAGACCACTGACTGCCTATGTCTCTTTGAAACCGCATCATAACAAATCTTTCACTCATTCTTGACCGACTTCTACAAGTTCTGGAAATCATTAAAAGGAAAATTACTCAGATAATTTCGGTTTGATAAAGATCAGTCAGATTAATTTGAACAAGACAAGCAAGATGATAAAAAAGGTCAAGCAGATGTTTAAGTCTTTGGGATTAAAAAGTGAACTAAAATAGGTTCAGAATTTCTCTAGAATATATTCGGTTCATATTCAAATTTAAAATGCATCACTTTTCTCCAATTTGAGATGGAAGTTTGTTTTGTCAGGACACTCCTTCACAGGTGACAGACAGTAATCATGAGGAAGAAGACAGACTGGTCTTCTGAGGTTTGGGGCTAGAAATTGCGGGTTTTTTAGCTTCTCTAGTACAGTGGAGGGCTTTCTTTGTCTGAAATAAAAAATCTTTCAAAACAATGAACCTTGACTTAATATGACAAGTTTGGTAAAACCCCCAGAATGGACAGCATACTTCGGGGGGCAATGTTAAAATCCGATTCTAAAAGTGCAAAATATGGACACATTTTCCTTCCTCATTACCTCCGTTTCCAGCTGTACCAGCTCCATGGTGGGCCATGGCTCCGAGATCTGTGCAAGAGGCATTTTGCCTGTAGTTTCTCACTTTTCAGCTGCGCGAGTCAAGTCCGAGTCCAATAAGCTCCCTGCTCAGGTCCCAAGTCCAAGTGGAGCCGATTTATCAGCCCTCTTTGCGCTCAGGACGGAGAAAACGAGCGCATAAAGAAGCGGCTCTAGCCAACCAGCTTCACAAACAATCCTCTAATTAAATTTTGGACTCGGTTGGCCAATTGATATTTTTTTGTTGTTGTTTATTTTTTGTTGGGGCTAAAATAATCCGACTGTGAATGGGGCGCACACCAAGCAGCAGCAGCAGTGTCCTTCCAGGTGAGAGCGCCTTGGCAGCTCAGGTTTGTGGCTTTAAGGAGGAGGGGGGGAAAGAGAAGAGGGCAACTGTAATCCTTTAATAAGCAGCAGCGCTGGGCAGGAGTCTAAAGCCACAATGACGAGTTATCAGTGTCTCTCTGCGATCGACGTCCTCTCCAGGATTTCTGCGTCTTCCTGGGCTCGTGATTTCGCTCCCGGTCGGAAAAAGAAAAAGCAGAAAGCGAGGATAAGAGACTTCCCTCTGCGTGCGCCAGCAGCTCCCCAACAGTCCGCGGCGCGCGCACAGACCTCGCTGTGACTCTGTAGTACGAGCAGACTCTCAGCTCGAGCTGTCATTGGCAGACTCCAACAAGATTTTTTTTTTATCCAGCCCACTTTTTTTTAAGCTTCCTGGCTTGATCCGCCCAGGTCCGATCGTGCCATCATCTGGTGGAGAGATGAACTGTAGCCTAAATGCGTCATGTGACGCGTGAAGCCATGAGTTCTGCAGCACAAACTCCTTTTAAAAAATCATGCAGATAAAGGCTTGTTGAGGAACTTGCAGGATCAGAAACAAGGCGGATCAAATGACCCTTTTCTTCATTTGGAGTGCACATCGCCCGCCGCCTCTCATTGCCAGAGTTTTTATGTCAGCTGTTGTGTTCGTTTTGGCCAAACATGGAGAACACTCTCATCTTATATCGCGAGAAGCCCCAGAGTCTCTTTTATGAATGACTCAACTACAACTAAGCCAAACCTGAGCTCATTATCTATTAAATTGAATGAATAGTTGCTATTTTTGTGTTTTCTTGGATCAGCTGGCTATGGTATCCATCTTGAATTGGATTTGCACCAAAGGTTATTTGGTTGAAGAGGTACATTTAGTGATTGTTTCCTGAAAGCTTCATTGAAATCCATTTTGTGGTTCACGAGTTATTTTGCTAACAGACAGGCAAAGTTGGCATCAAACAGTTACTGGCAACATTTAAAAGGAAAAAAAATTTGCACAATCTGTTAGCGCTCAAAATATGTGTTGGGGATCCGTCTCAGCTACTGCACAGAGTGAATTTTGTCTCATTATCTGTGAAATTGACTAGGCTTTAGCTCTTGTTGGGTTTTCTAAAGTCAGATGTGGTGGTCATCTTGAATAGATATGACTCCAAAAGTCAATCAGTTGTAGGTTTATGTCTAATAATTATTTCCTGGAAGTTTCATTATAATCTGTATAGTAGTTTATTAGATATTTTGGTAACAGACAGACGTGAACCCACACACACATAAAAGACGAGCAAAAGCATTGTGAGCAATAATACATTGTCTTCAAACCCACATCATTCCGTCTTCTGAGTCTAAAACTGACACACATTGTTGCCAAAATTACATAATTTTTTAACATTACACAAGAACTATGCTGTAAAGGAGAGTTGTGAGAATCCACCAGTGCAGAGGAAGTCGTGACTGGTGCGGTTCTGATCCGGAACGCTCTTTTCGGTGACAATAGGCCCTCCTGATCTTCAGCGGCATAACACATCCCATCATCACGTCTGTGCAGAGTGGATTATGCTCTTGGCCGTCTTTGGTTACCATTGGCAACTAGAGGCCATTCATCCGCCTTTCTTTTTGGGTCTGATAAATTTTTGATTGAGATTCAAATGAAGACAGCATCTCATAGACTCAAAATTGTAAAATTAAAAAAAAAAAGGGAAAAAAAGTCATTAAAAAAAGAACAGAAAGTGTCTTTTTGTTTTTGGCGCCTGTGTTTTGATGGATGTGTTGTGTAAAAGTGTAAATGCAAACTGTGGATTGAGCCTGCCTGACCTCATAGTGGCAGGTTTATCACACTTATCTGGGAACATTTCCTTCATTGTGTTGTTGCATCACATTCTGTGATTTTTGGACTTTGTGTCCAAGCTACTCTGCTTGTCTTTTGACTATCAGAGAATTCATTCAGATCTGAATGCTCACACGCAGAAAGCCACTAAAAGAAAAGGCAACTTGTGCATTTTATTGGCCATGTTTATTTAGTTTCTTGGGCAACTAACATTTGAGAATTATTTGAGGGAATGTCTGTCACCTGGTGCCTTTCATGCCAGAGCTTTAGGCTAAGATTATGTTTTGTTAGGAAATCATTGTAGGTTTTGGTCAAACCTTGAAATAGAACGTTATGCAAAATTCCATGCAATACCATGACTCGGTCAAATATCATTTGGAGATCTACATCCAGTGATTCGTTTGAGCTACTTTTAACAAAGTCGATACAGTGGCTGATGAGATATTTTGCTAAAGCAACAAACAAACACTCGTACAAAACAGTATTATCTTTAGTTTCAGCAGCAGAAGAATAATTAGAAGTTGGTTTTCTGACTGACTGAACAAACACGATGCTAAAGTTACTGAAGTCCCTTCAGTCCTAAAGAACAATTTTACCTTTCAGCCCATCTCCATGATGAATGAGAACTCTGTTATTTCATAAAGCAATGATGGTGTTTTTATTTACTGTCCCCCTCATCTCATTTAGATCATCTCATCTGTCCTTTTATTTTTGGTCTCTGTCCATCAAGTGCAGGCTGATAGCTGTTCTCTCCTCTGTCTCCTCACCAAGGATACGAACAGAATGATGGTGATTGTTTGTGACTGACTGGCTGATGTGATGGATTTCGAGTTTTAGCAGTGAGCTAACAACAACAACAACAAAAAAAACACGTGGTGTGATGAGGAATGAAAAAAGGTCAGTCAACATTTAAGAACATTTAAGGTTACCTAAAAATACATTATTTTCTGTGAAGATTAAGTTACTGCTATGTGCTGAATGACTTTGACAAAATTTACAGAAGAAGCAAAAGCTGAGTTGTTAAAGCTGAACAAATTGCAAGTTAAAAACGAAAAGGAACAACATGCTAGCATGAAGCTTAAAGTATCAAAAGCCCACCTAAAAGCTAAATGCAAAAAACACTGCCATAATAGCAAAACACAAGCTAAAAGTTGCAAAACATTATTTAAAAGCAACTAATAACAAATTGCTAATTAAATCTAGCAAAAAACACATCTAAAAGCTAAAGGCTCACTAAAAGCTTAAAGTAGCAAAACAAACTCAAATTAGCAAAGCTTTAGCTACAACACTTATTTAAAGCAAACTGTAACAAAATGCTAACCAAGAATAGCAATACAATAGCTAAAGTCTTTCTAAAAGCTAAAGTAGCAAAATACTAGCTATAAGCTAATGGTAGCATAGGAAAACAAAAATAGAGTAAAAAAGATGCTAAAGCAGGTTTCAAAGAGAGTGAGATCTCAGTAGAGTTCTATGAGGAACATTTTGTTATGCTTTACAAAACCCAAAAGTCATAAGTGAAATATCCTGATGAACAGTTTGACGTTTGAATAGGTATAATAGTACAAAGTATGCAGAAGCATTTACATGTCAACAAAGTACAGAAGAAATAACAAAAAGTAAAGAGAAACAGGATCACTGCAGTGTCAATGCTAATAACATTTTGTACTTGAAGGAGCTTCCTTCTCTTTTCATGATGCTTCAGTGACATCACAGACAACACTTCTGACTCAGAGGTGTCCCAACTTCCCAGGGATACCCTACCCTCACCTCCAGCTATAAGAAGCATCATGGGAAAATGACTCATCTTTTCAACGTATCGCGAAGTAAAAAAAAAAAACAGCCCCATCCACATGAGTTTGAAATATGTTTGTTCAGGAGCTGGAACATGGACACTTACAAAGCTGTGGTGAATAAAAAAATGGATGGATGAGTTTCTTTCCCTGAACAGACAGCTTACAAATCAGATAAAGTCTCAGCAAGATGACAGGGATGTTTAACCTCATTTTTAGTTGGAAATAAACCCTCAGATCCGTGAAAGAGAGTGAGTGATGCTGAGTGCCCTGATGGCAAAACAATGAATCACATCATTGTGAGTCCTGTGCAGCTGGAAATGGCACAATCAGAATGCAAATACATATGCTTCAAATGTGAACAGGCAGACTGGTAACACCATAAGAACATTTCTACTTTTGATAATTATTTTTTGATTTGATCATTCGGTTGCCCTGTTTCTTTTGGCGGATCGACAATTTGACCATTTATCTGTTCTGTTTAAAAGGGGCTTGTTGTTAAAAAAATAAATATGTTCTGAATAAAACTAGCCTCAGGCCACGAAGAATTATTTTTAGCTGCTGAAAAATTTTAGGGCAATGTGGTCCCTCAGGGCTACATTCTGACTTGATCCTTTAATGAGAATAATATGCCCTTATACTGCTTCGTCGCTGACATTTTGCCCTGAATAAAATAAAACAAATGAATGGGTTTATATCGTCTTGTCTCACTGACATCATCTTATTTTAATGATCTCTCAGCAGATGATCTGGATTGTTTTCTTCTTCCCTTGGCTTCTTTTATTCAATCTCCCTGCAAAGATATTGCATAAATTCTGACTGCTCAATAAAATTATAAAACCAAACACGTTTTAATTTATTTTGTCAAGAGTTTTAAGCCGCTTTAATTCTTGAAACAGTACACTTGTGCTTTTGGACTTGATTAGATGATTGCTTTTGCCACAAATCAGTGATCTCTTTGTTGTTTGAGGGGGAAGGAGGAGGGGTTTCCTCCTCATTTCACCTTATTTCTGTAAGCTGACACCACCTATATCAGCGTTTCCAGGTGGATCGGTGCCTTTCTGTTTGCCAGGAAGCCGCATGTTTAAAGAAACTTGTTTCACACTCACAAAACTGTCATTGTGAGATTCTGTGTTTAAGTTCTCCTCAATCAGCAACTTTTCATCATTATTTGTAGCACCTTTGTTTGGCTTTAAGGCCACCAGTGTTTAGTCGTAGAGTATGAAGGTTTACACGAGCAAGATAACATTTAGGTGATGTTTTATCACTTTCACAGTTGCACACATGGGTTTTCCACAAACTGGCAAGGTTTCTTTGCAGCCTCTGCACCTTCTCAGGTACAGCTTGGCTGTAAAAGCCCCCACTGCTGCTCGCATATCTGCAATAAAGCTACAGGCTTAGCACAGTGAGATGGATCGCTCAGATACCAAAAGCCACGCGCTAACTTTTCCTCCTAGAGCTCTATGTCATCTCTT
>JAVKLF010000002.1:7906505-7924371 GCA_034783495.1 Millerichthys robustus
ACCCCCCCCCCCCCCCCCCCCCGCCCCACACACACACACACACACTTCCAGCAGGGTACAACCTAAGTCCAAGGATCAATAGTAATTCAGTCAACACTAACAATGACACTTGTACAGCTTCATATCTATAGCCGCACCTTTAAAACAGGCAAATTTTGACTTGTTTCTTTAACGTTTAATGGTATTTTCATTTGACCTTAAACATTTGCCTAGAATTCTCATTTGATGATCTCACATGATCATTCCTGCATGAAGCAAACATTGGGGACACATGAAACAGGATTTGCAACACCCTGCAAATGTTTCTTCTTTTAGGTTCAAAGGGAAAAAAACAGCAGGGGGTGCCAGATATCAGGGGGCAGTTTTTTAGTGGCTGCAGCCTTTTTTTCAGTGGTTGCCCTTTATGGGGATGAATGGGACACTGATAGGCCTATGAGACCTAAGAGACATTAACAGAGACTTCTTGCAGCAGCTTAATTGCTCTCAAAGGTGCCAGAATAAAAATCTCGGATAGAGTCAAAGGTGTTAAAAACTAACATGTATCAAAAGGTTGAAATTGCCTTTAAGAAGTGGCAAAACAATGTGAAGAATCATAATTGTCTGGAAAAAAAAATAAAAATTATACATATTTGTTGATTGCCTTGAAATAAAAAATATATATATATTTGATGAAAGTCCAGAATGTAGTGAGTTTTTCAGTGGTTAGAAAAATATTAGACTATTTAGTTTTGTTTTTTTTTACAACTATAAATCTTTAATTACCCCATTTTGTTGTGAAAGTTTATCTTAATAAAATCTCAGGGCATTAATGGATGTTTTGACATATTTTTCATTTTTATACTTTCCAAAAACTTTCTAAACCTTACTAAAATTTTTCCTGCAGAAATAGCCTATATTAGGATCTTTTCAAATGGTTCAAAAACATTCTTCACCTTGAATTCTACTTTGACATTGGCTATTTTTGCCTTCTTAAGCTACCTTTAGTTATCAACAAACTACCTTTAGCCTGCATTATGCTACTTTTAGCTAAAATTTTCCACCCTGATGCTGTTTGTTAACTTCTGGTTACTTTGACTTTCAGCTACTTTTAGTTTTAATAATATTTTCCTGCTTTTAGCTGCCTTTTTGCTACTTCAGCTTTCTATTTTTGGTAATATTATTATCAGACATGCTTTTGCACCTTTTAGCCAGTCTTTTGCTACTTTACTGTATGTCCGTCTTTTTGCCACTTTTGTAGTTCATAGTATATTTTTTCTGCTTTAATCTCTGTTAACTTTAGCTTTTAGCTAGGGTTCTGCTTTTTTTTTCTTTTTTAGTTGAACTCAGTTTCGTTTTTTTTTTTTTTTTTCGAACTTCAGCAGTCATTCGTCACATCTTCTGTAATCTTTTCTCAGCTTAAACTTGTGTTGAGTCAAGTTGTAGAACCGAGGCAGGTGTAGCTGGTCCCTCCCACGCCCCCTCCACCTCCACATCCTGTTCTGTGTGGTGAAGTCTGTCTCGCGCTGATGGCGCAACTTGGACACAAAAAGTGAAAATATGAAGGAAGTTGTGGAGCCTTAACGCCGCAGCAGCTTTTGAAGCACTCACTTCCTCCAGGTAAGGACCCGGGAAGTCCAAAAGAAAAAAAAAAAGTAGCTACTTAAAGGCGGAGGGAGGGGTCCCCGTCTCCTGGTGGAGCCTGACAGTTTCCGCACTTACTGGCTGAACACTAGGGGGTGGTGGTAGCGTCAGGGTGGGGGGGATCTACCTGTACCTGCGAGAAGGAGTGCCACTCGTCCTCGTCCGATTCCGACTCGGGATCGGCTTTTCCTTCGTCCAGCAGCCCCGGGAGGTAGAAGTCGGCCAGGAGCGCCTGGATCTGAACCAGCGGCTGGAGCAGGACTCCAAACATGGAGCCTATAGCGTCGTGGAGCGAGGAGAGAGTCACCGAGTGGCTCCAAGGTGAGCCTCCTTACTGCTCCGCTTAAAGCTCCTCGCAGGGCTCGGGCTGGGCTACAGGCGAAAATAGACGCAAATCCAATTGGGAGTGAAAAGTGAAGGAGGAATGAGGAAGTGTTTTCTGCTCTGAGAGGAGTCTCAAACTCAGATCTGATCAGTCTCAACTATTTATTTGGTGTTTGTTTGACTTTTAGGACGTGTTGCCTCCACGGGACTGTTTGCCCAGACAATGAGAGTAAGGAGAGTTTACTTAAAGCCTGACAGGGATTATTGATTTCTTATACTCTTATAGTCCTGCACTGCCTGAGACTAGTCGGTAACAAACATCTGCTTTAATCAGATTAGAGGTAGGCTACAATAATCCGCTTTGGTAAATGAAAGCAACAAATACAAACAAATATGGCATTTTCTTGTTGCAGTTTACTTACAAAGCACGTGATTTGTTGTTTTTACATAACATAATTTCTACACTACATTAATTAAAGTTAGATCCACTTTGAGTCATTATCAATTAGAATAGGTTATAATTATAAAAATCCATTGTATAGGCTATTTAAGGCCTAACATTCCTTGAGTTGTTGTCATTTGGTTCAAATTTTCAAAATAACGTTATGCGATAAAACAAGTTATCACCCTCAGATTATGTTAACGTTAACATTTAGTGCAATATCTAGAGAAATGACTTTGCTGTGTGCTGCGATGAACTTCTTGAAGTGGATTGACTCCAATGTAACCTCTAAAAGTGTTTTTGTAAATCTGTCTCATAGATCTCCTGATACTTTGCTGACAAATAGGGTTAACTTTTACCAAAAATGACAAAGGTTTAGGCAAAGAAGTCGTGCGATTAGACTAGACTCGAGCTACAAATGAATCTCAGCTGAAATCACGTCAGATTTTAGCTAAATTACAGCAGTTTTTGTGTTTTCTAAGTTTGGTTGGCTGTAGTAAATTTGTTCAGCAGTTTATTATATATTTTGCTAACAGACAGACACGGTCAAAAACGCTATTATATGCCTTCACATTTCGATGTCTTGCAATAGTAAATGAACAATACTGCAAAATAACTTTTATAGCTGTGGTCTCAATAAATGAATTGTTTAAAGTTTTTATGTTCAAAACATTCCTCATGTTGTTTAAAGACAATGCTCTTTGTGTTACAACGGACTTTTGTTTTGCTGTAGTTACTATATCTTTATACAGTTGAGAATTAATTCATGAATAAATTATTAATAATTTAAACCGCTGTACTTTTAAGGTTGACAGCCTTCCTTTTTTTCTCCAACTGTCCTACAAGAGGTAGAATAAAGGTCACTTTTCATGCCTGTGCATGTTTTGACACTGTAGTGCGTTTCCATTCCTGCTTGTGTCCTGTGTACTTCTATTTGTTACCTTTTTAGGACCATATCTGGTACACACACCTATTTTGTCAAGACCAGTATTTGTTATGGGGACCAAAGACCGGTCCTAATACGGGGGAACTCCATTTTTGCATTGGGGGTTTGGTGTAGGACTAAGGTTTGAATTGAGTTTAGTCTAGGTTTAGGGTTAGTTATGTACTGGGGTGGTTAGGTTTAGGGTCAGGGGTCAGGGTTCGGCTGTGGAAATGACTGGAAATGAACCAAAGTTACAGAACGGTCCTAATAAGGATAGAAATACAAACCTGTGTGTGTGTGTGTTTCAAAGCCTTCATGTGTGCTTGTCCTGCTGTGACCAGGTCTGGATGCCCCCATGAGTCAATACCAGGTCTCAGAGTGGGCTTTATCGGGCGTGGGCCTGCTCAGTTTGACCTCCCCAGACCTGGAGAAGTTGGGGGTCCATAAGATCGGACACCAGGAGCTCATACTGGAAGCTGTGGAGAAGCTCTGCTCTCTGGTAAGTGATGCTGAACGGTCGTGTATGTTTGTTTACATGTCTGCAGTGGCGCTCCAAGGCTTTCTGTTGTTTGTTATGGAAGCGACAGATATTTGCTGAGCAGTAATCCACCATGTTTTTACCAGGGTGTTCTGTGAAATTACAGCTTAAAGATTTACAACCACAGTTCCGAAAAGGTGGGGGTGCTGTGTAAAACGTAAATAAAAATTGAATGCTATGATTTGCAAATCTCATAAACCCACAGAAAACAGAATATTTAGACTAAGATAGTGATTTTTGAATAAAAACAAAATGAATCATTTAACGAGTTTTAGCAGCAAATCATCTCAGATAAGTTGGGACAGGCGTCTGTTTACAAAGACCTGTGTTTAATAAACTTTATTCACACAACACATACCTTATTCAAAAATTGTACTTTTTTAGTTTAAGCATTTGTTATGTTTACTGTGTTCCATTGTGAGAAAACGTGTTTATGAGGTTATGAGATTTGAAAATCATTGCATTCTGTTTTTTAGATTTTCCACAACACCCTGACTTTTTCAGAATTAGGATAATGTATCAATTTTTTCACATGACTGTATTGTTTTGAGTTTTTAGAGCCAGCTCATGTTTGCGCTTTGTTAACAGAAACTGTTGAACAAGCTTTCATAAATTCAGCTAGAATCAAGCCCGACTTGCTGCTCTCACAAGTTTTCAAATCCTGCTTTAGAGAGCCTTTAGCAAGTCAAAGTCCTTACTGTTTTGTTCTCACGACCCCACTTCCCAAGCAAATCCATCCATTTTCTTTACCAGCTTCCCTTTTCCGGATCACATACAGCAAATCCTTTTACCCCTTCTTTTAATTTTCTTTTCAACATTTTTCTGCTGCATAATTAGGTTTGCGAACTATCTGAACTTGTAAGGAGGTTTTAAGGATTTGGGTAATTGAGTTTGTGTGTTTCCAGAATAGCCTTGGTTTCTCTGTAAGGACTGATTCAGCAGGACAGAAGCAGGCAAATGTCCAGCTCTGGTGGCAAAACAAGCTGTAACCATTAAGCTAAAACAGCTTAAACTGCTTTATATTGAGGTTTTGAAATAACTCTAGGACAGATTGAAGAGTCTTAACCAAAGTCTGCAGGAATAAAACACCTAGAATTCCTCAAAGGGATGCAAATTGCCTACAAACTTTCATGAAAGATATGTAGAAAGATGTGTAAAAAAAACATTATACAAGATGTCACTCAATATTGTCAAGGTCTTATGTGATTTATTTATTTCAGTTAGAGTAATGTGGATCAGCCTCAGCCACTATCATGACAAATTCTAGCTTTGTATCTGTAAAATTGACTGTGTTTTGTCATTTTTTTGTGTGTTTGCTGTTATTAAATAGCTGGCCATCTTGAGTAAGGTTGACCCTTAAAGATAATCAATTTTAGATGTACAAACAATGGTCGTTTTATGAAAGTTACATTAAAATCCATCCTGTGGTTTAGGAGGTATTATGTTAACAGACAAACGAGTTCAACTACCAGAATTTAACGACCAAGTTGCAAAGCTCTCACATCATCAGTTAGTGTTCAAAATATGTGTTGGAATGGCTTTCAGCTTCTACCACACCAAACATTTGCCCAATATCTATAAAATCGATTGAGCTATAACAAATTTTGTGTTTGCTAATGTTGCTTGGTTGTGCTGGGCAGCTTAAATTGGGTTGATTTCAAAAGTTTATGAGTTGTAGATGTAGATCCAGTGTATGTAATCAGGTAATTCTGTTAAAATTCCTCCAGTGGTTCATGAGTTATCCTGCTAACAGACAAGCAAACACTCAGACACAAGCCAAAACAAAGTTGCCCACCTTTCGGCGGCAGGTGATAACGCTTGTGCTGGGAGTGGAAGTCTTTACCTTAATCAGAGGGAGTGTGGGGTCTGCTAATGTTCCTCTCTGACTTGAAGCACCTTGAAGTGCCAGCACTGTTCTCATTCATAAAATCCTCTGTCACTGGCTGGCATGACTCAGTCTAAACACATTCAAGCCCACAGCTCCATATTTAGCAGCTACAGTGTGGAAAAGGCCATAAAAGATTCATGGCCACTTGTTTGACGAGCTCGTTCCTGTCGCCGAACGATGCACCAACAAAGCCCGACTAGTCGAAAGCACTCGACCCTACGATGAGTGTTCGCAACAATGAAATGCTCCATCTTCAGCGCCTCTGTGCAAAAAGAATCATGATGATGGGCATGTGAAAGGAGCACGGTAAACTCTGTCTTTCTAAAGGACTAACTAAACTACTTGAAACCACAGTATATGCTACTGGATCTTCTAAAAGTTCGTATTATACTTTGTGGTTTTTTAAAATTTCCTTTATGTGTTGTATGAAATAGAAAATTGTGTTTCTGATGAAGGTGAAACATCTTTCTTAGGATTTTAAAATGTGTAAACAATCAACAAAAGAACTATTTTACATTTGCTATTAAAGTTTTTGAAGACATGACAAGACTTGCATGTATTTTGATCGCTTGCAAAAGGAATAAGGCAACATTATCTGCCATTTTTGTTTGAAACCAAGAGTATGAAGAAGATGTCTAATTCATGTTAAATAGTGAACGTTGCAGAACAATTCCACCATGTTATGCATCATATCTCTTTTTTCCACAGTACCATGATGCATTGATTGGCCACATTTTGGTAGGACTACAGGTGACCTGTTGAAATGGACTGTGTGTTTTCAAGAGAAAATATGAAAGGCAGAATGTTGTAACCTTTTAGCATCAGTAGCAAAGTCAGTCGTTTGCCCAATTCAAGTTCATGATAAAGGACATTTCTTTGGCTTTCTATTGCTTTATTTAAAACCAGGCAGTGGATGAGTGACAGGAAAAAAGGAGAAAATTGAAGGTTGATGTTCAGTATTCAAATAGAGCTAGACTAGAGCCAATTAGTAGCAGGGGTTGGATACCAGTAACGTGTGTGTTTGTGTGTGTTCTCTCTAGACTTATGGCTTCGGAGGGGAGAGCCTAAAAGGTCTGACGGAGAAGCTGAGCGCTCTTGCCCACACACTGCAGATGAACATTCAAAGCCGCTGGCGCCTCAATGGCTATGATGGACGGAGCACCACCAAGATGTCCACTGGGGTCCTGAAGATTGTTGTTGAACTCATCACATCTGCTAAAGGCCTCTTCTCGTTGCTCAACAGGTTTGTAAAGAGGAACTTTATACATAATACTTGAAACACTGCTGGTGACGGTTTACTTACTTTTATGTGGAACACATGAGAAGCTTATTTTAAGCACATTTTTAAAACATCGAATGTTATTTTCATTTGAAACACTTGCTTTGCTGTATTTGTTGAAATTTGTCAGTGTTTATGAAATTTAGATTATTTTCCCATTTAATTTTTGAAATCGTGTTAATCTATCAAATATTAGACACAACAAGTTGGTGAAAAATAATGATAAAACATGAAACTCCGCCAAGACCTTTGACTCCATAGCTTCGAACTTCATTTTTTCTTTAAAGGCCCCTCTGCTCTCCAAGACTCTCCACGATGACAGCCCATTGCACACACAATAGGACACGCAAAAACCTCCTTTCAACGAGGAGGTTTGCACCACTTTTGCATTTGATCTTAGTAAATCATCTGCAACATGCCCACTAAAAGCACTTGCAATTTTTTAGTTTGCACACGCAATTCAGTGCTCATTGTTTGGGATCTTAGTAGATCAGGCCCTTTGTCAGTTTTGTAAAACAGATATTTCAACAGGAAAGCATCGGGGAAAATGCCCCATTCACTGTTCTATAGGTGCAATAAATTCAGTCTTTCCAAACTTGAACACGATACTTATCAGAATTATCCCCATAATAATTTGGGTAAAGTCGTTTCATGTTGTTGCCTTCTCTATTATTTCCATCTCTCTGTGTTCTCTCTTTAATCTTAATTAGCCTTTCTACTCCCGTTCTGTCTAAACCAATTATAACACAATTCATCTTTACAGATATCAGTTTTTCCAGCTCAGTGGATACACTGATACCAAAAACATATTCAATCACTGCAAACAGCTGGGAGACATTGTGCACAAGGTAAGTGTGCTCATCTCAGTTATTACGTTATTAAGTTATATTATGAGACTCATTTATCTGATCTGATGTTCAAATACCTGCCCAGGTCTTGTGTCAGTTTTCACCTGATTTCTGACCCATGTATCTAAAATCTATGCTAAAGCGCTGTACGACCCTTATGCTTATAAACGAACGAGGTGCTTTATGTTATCGGGAACTGGACACGAGTGGCCTACAGTAGATGTCTAGTTGTTTTGTCATGCACAACAAATAATTAAAGAGGAACCAAAACCTGTTGTATGAATTTCTTTTTCGAGCCTGCCCCTTTGATCGAACAAGAGAAACGGACGCACTGCCTGTTCCTCACAGCAGCTTCAGTCGTGCTCTTTCTTTTTTTTTTTTTCAAAATCTGAAAATTCTTGGCATATTTGCAGGCAGTCGAGCCTTAAAGGAGATTAGGTCGAAGATATTATGCTGACGTTTGGTTTGTTTTTCATGCTGTCCTGATGTCTGAAACTATTTGAAGACATAGGAAGAGGAGAACCGCTCGTAACAGGAGTAATGTGAGTGAAGTGTTTCTAGGTGCTGTAGCAGGGAGGACAGGCCTGGATATGTTGTGCCGCCTGAGGGAGGGAGGGAGGGAAGGAGGAGACTCAGAGGAGGGATTGCATCGCCACTGGTAAATGACTTTTGGCTCCTGGGGGAGAGAACACGGCCGAGAACAACAGGCAGCAAGAGACGGTTACCGGTACTCTGAAACGCTGTTGACAGCAGAGAAACATACACTTGATTGAAGTTTAGAACAAAGGAGAGCGCTAAAGAGAGAGAGAAGCAAAACGAACTGAAAAAGGAGACTCGGTTGTTTTTAAGGAGTTTACATTTAGCTAGATTTGGATGCCTGCCCAGCACGACAGGTACTTTCCTCTTTGATTGGATAATTCTCCACAAGGTGATCCTTCTTTTACTGCTACGGGATTTTGCTTCAACCCTTCGAATGGGTCATGTATGTACTAAAATAAAAAAAGCCAACTTATTCAAAAAAAAGTTCATTAGGAATTTAAAACAAATTTCTGTCGGTACGAGAACAAAAACATGAAGTGGAACTGTCAGGTCACAAAGCTTGCAGGACTTTCAAATGGGAAGTAAGTAAAAACATTTCTATGTGTCTTTTGCATTAATGGTGTCGGTGTTATTATGAATTGTGAGATTAAACACGGAGGTGTTTATAGCAGAGGTATTTAGCGAGTTGACTCTGATAAGATGTTTTTGCTCCTACGCTGTGAATCAGAGTTGGCCCTGCTGACTGTTGTTTTCGTTCATTGCTGGCTCAGGATACATTAAAGGCAGAGTGTTGAGTCAGTGATTAGTAAGTACAAATATTCACCTTTTTTTCTGTCCCTTCTATGTTCATCATTGGTTGTTTTTTTTATGCTGGGCTATTGTTTGCTCAGTTCCTGTTTTCGAACACTGCACGTCATGCAGGTGTCTGAAAGTTAGAGAGCAGATGTGATTTGGGGACGTACCTTATAAGTTTCAGTAGCTGTGTGTGTTTCTAGATTTTGAATCACCAATTTGTAACTAATACTCTGAAATGTGTTTGAAATTGACACTGTAACATCACATTGCTTGGCAGATGAGGTCAAAGGTCAGATGTGGACAACACGAAAGTTTTCACGTCTATTTAACAGCAAAGAAGAAACAAATGACACAGCATTTAATGAAGTACATTATTGCTCATCACTCACACCAGAGTTTTACTATTGGATCATTTTATGCGGAGAAGTCATGGAGTTGGAGCCATTTTGGTTCAAACCTTTAAAATAATAATCAGGTACTCCTGGTAAAAGATAGTTGCTTTTTTTCCCACTGTTGCCAAATAGCTGCTGCCCAGAATTAGAGATTATAACAAAGTGAAGATGTCTGTCTCTCTGTCTGTTAGCAAAGTCCCTCAGTGACCACCGTACCAAAATTTAGCTCACTATCTGTAATGTTGGCTGCAACTGAATGCAATTGCTAAAGTCGTTTAGTTGTAGCGACTATTTTGATTGGAAGTGACTCCAAAGGTTAATCAGTTGTAGACGTACTATACACCCAGCGATTGCTTCTGAGAATTTCATTGAGATCAGTCCACTGGTTCATGAGTTTTTGTGACATACATGGGCAAAAGCATTACTGACTTTTGCGTTCATTGGTGAATGATGAACCATAATTTAAAAAAAACAAAACAATGCATGTGGATTTAAACCTGAGTGTCGCCACAACAATATTAACTCACATGCAAGTTATATGGAATTGTAGAACTGCATCACTTGAAACGTTCCAGCACACAGTGTAGCGTGGTCATGGCTGCGTAAACCTTGCTCATGGCTAATTGAATCTGGTGTCATTCCTGTGTGACGGTGCCATCAGGAGATCACGGCTTAATCTTGACGTCTTTTCTAAAGACTTACTTCCGTAGAGGCTGCACCACATCCTTCCAACAAGAGGAAGGACTCTTATATTACTAATTTTCATGTGCGTGTGTGAGCATTTGTGTGTGTGCTTTCTTTTATTTTTTTCTCTGCCACCCCGAGGGCGATCGGGGTCAGCAGTCAGCTGGTCTTGTTGGGATCCAAGTTGTCAAGTCAGAGTTTTCGCACAGTCTCAGTTTGCTTTGGAGCAGCCAAGCAGCGGCCAAAGTCCAAACAGCGAGGGCAGAGAGAGGAACAGAGAGGAAAAAAAGGTGAACTTGGGTTTGACAGCAGTTAAACTGGAAAATATTTCTCAAAGGTTTGTGCATTTCACAAAGGATTTTTCTTTAAAGTCAATGTTTTATTGCACCTTTGACTTAGGAACCTCCAGGTGTAAATGGACAACGTGCTTCTAAGATAAAACTGTGGCAACTTATTGGTTTTAAATGCATAAATTTGGTTTTGTTGTCAAGCTAAAGAATCAGAAACAGAAAACATTTAGCTGTCTGTGACCTGACATATGTTTATTGAATTTAATCTGGTGTTGAATCGTTTAATGAGTGTGAAAGGGATTTACTATATTTATGTTGCTGCATTTGTTTATTGCTGATCTGACCTGGCAGCATGGTAAAACTTGTGCAGGGACAGTCCAAGTTTGTAGGCAGATCATGGAGGCAACCTGAGTAGACAAAACTTTTATTAGAGTCTTTGATATTCAAGTATCCAAAACATTATGACTACCTGTCTGACAATGACTCATATTGACCCTCATTGTTCCACCAAAAGAGTTTTGGTAAGCAAAGGCATGGATAAAATAAACATCTGAATGAGTCTTAGCATTTATTTACCGAGCATTAGCAAAGCCTTCTTTGGGCCTTCAGGATTGTGTTGTATGTGTGTGCTTCGATTTGTTATAGCAGGCTTACAGACACCGTCAGATTGGTATCAGAAGAGTCCTTGTCTTCTAGTTGTTTTTTGTATGTGCGTGTGTGCTTAGGCATGGTTGTGACAATTTGAGTTGTCTTTTTTTTCTTTCTCTCCTTTTTTGGAATGCTACACTCACATAATTGGGTGTCATTGTTTCCTGGAAACCCTTCTGAGAGAAACCGCTAACAGGCACAGCAATACAAGCAACAAATTCAGTTCAGCGCCTGATTGAAACAGACACTGTTCTCATAAACACAACACAAGTCACACCAGCAGCCAGAGGCAACAAAATATATAACTGTCACCTTTTTTGAGCTGCTATAATTCCTTTTTGCCATTTAACAAAGCTAAAAGTAAAAAACAACAACGATAACAACTTATTTGTAGCATTTTTTTATGAAAAGATTTTTCATTGTTCCTTTCGATTTGGTTTTTCTACAATTTATTGACATTTGTATCAGAAGCGAGTGCAGCTTTGAGATACAGCGACAATGTAGATTATGGTTGTTTATCCGAGTTTTAGGCACACGGTTGTTGAAAACTCTGTATTATACTGCTTGCATTGATTGTAAGAGTGGGTTAAAGCCTGATGAGGCCATAGTTCAAACTGACTGAATCTTTTGTGAAGCCCTTATCTTGTTCTGTTTTATGTATGTGGGTCAGCTATATACTGTTGGTTTGTACATTACATAAGTAGAAAGATTGGTAAATGGAGTATCAACAAGCTGGAGACTTCTGAGGACACACCTCATCCCTCCTGATACCAGCACCACCTCTTTATCCTCTTTGTTTCTGCCACAGACATGAATCCCTGAAACTTTATCAGAAACCTCACATCCCCCATGAAGACTATACGTGGCCTGTGCAAATATTTTATTGTAGAACAGATAGGTGTGTTATCAGAATGTTACGGTGTATTTTTAAACGATTGGACACAGCCACGGTCCATAGATTTGCGTTTACTCGAATCCAGATGTTGCCTAATCTGAAACCTGCAGTAAGAAGTGTTGACTCGCGCCCTCAGAGTTTCCACCCAACCCAGTGTCGTGACATCAAAGCAGTTTTACGGTGCAGAGTAACACCCTGTTGCCCACCTTAGATGAAAGTAGCATTTCTTGCTTTGCCAGAGTTGGGACAAAATGCAGAACTGTGGAAAAATCTCCTGTGGCTCAAATCAAGCATACTGAGGAATTAAGCAATGTGTCAACAAAGGACGTGTTGCTAAGTGAGGTCAGCAGTAATACTATGAAGGCTGGTGGGAGGTGGCAACACCATTCACTGTAGCTGCAGGCGGGCTGTAAGAAAATTTGTTTCTGATTTTAAACCATACTTGTTTATTTGTCTGCTTTTGTGTACCATTTAGGACTGCCTTATTTTCTAGTTCAAACAGATCTAGTTTGTGCAACATTCAAAGTAATCTTTGAATATTAGCTTTTTTATGTGTATGTAAACCCTTCAACCCCCCACCCTCCATGTCTTGCTTGTTAGCTTTTGGTTCTTAATAAATATCTAGGTAATCAACATTAAATCAAATCATAAATTATATTGAACTGGGACTTTGTGGATCAGAACTGATCAGAGTTGCACTCTATGTAACTGTTTACCATTAACAGATTGTGTGCAGCAGCACCTTTAAACCTTGGAAACCCACATTGGGTATTGCTGCAAAAATGACTGTGGACATCATTGCTTGTTATAATTTTGTGATGTGTCACTTTTACCAGGGTCCTAAAGGCTAGCAAAAGTTAGCTTTCATCAGATCTACAGTCAATGTTTGTTTGCACTAATATGGTTGTGACACACCCCCGCCCCCCACCCCCCCCAAAAAAGCTTCAAATGCTAAGTATTATTATTTTTTAATTCAGGTTGTTTAATGTCCTATTCGTAGGTGTTCCTAAGCCACAGCTGACTTAAGACCATTTAACTAGTTATTTGTGCATTAGCCATTCTAGAACTACTACTGACAACATAAGGAAACATTTTGTTACCAGAGGGCCACATTGCCTTAGTTGAACCAACTAAAGCCTCTGAAATTAAATAGAAAAAAAAAAACACAATCTGCTAGACATTATTCTTCATTTCATGTCCCAAAATGGTTTCTTGTTGTTAAACTTTGTGTTTTCCTGGATAGGAAAATATGTCATTTGGAGGCAATTTTCCCTTTTTGAAGCATCTAAAGGCCCTGTCACACTATAACATTTTAAACTGCTTATGTCAAATTATGAAAATGTTGTTATGAATAAATTACTCAAATAGGTTATATATTTGATCTAATCATTAACATTACCATATGTTTATGTCCAAAAGGCACTTTCAGTGGATTTTTGTAATCCATCCTCATTGTAGGCATCTTCAGGATATGACAAACTTTTCATAAATTGGCATAAGTTAAACATTAAAGTGTGACAGGGCCTTTAGTCTGGTTCTACAACCTCTGACTTTAAAACAACCCATAAATGAAACTTTATATTCATTTTAATAAAATGCTGTTTTTCATTTATTTACTTTCAGTGGTTTTGCTTTTAGTTGAACACACCAATGGCCTCATGGTGATTTGCCAAAGTCCACTTCTGGCCCCCGGGCCATGTTTTACTTGTATGTACTCTTGAACCTAGCCAATGTGCCACTGCAGGACTTTTTGGGTTAAGTTTTAAATGTTCTGATGACCTCACTTAACAGAGATTCAATAATCTCTATAGTATGTTTTAGTGGAAGTCAGTATACAAAAGATTCTCTCAAATAACAATAATCATGCTCAAACAACAGAAACAATAAAGAGAAACAAGCTAAGAAGTTGATGTTACCAGCAATCACTTTAGACCTCCCTTTAGTCTTGTGTTCTGGTCCTTTGAGTTCCATCAATCCAAGGTGTTAGTGTTGATCCTTGGTTAGATTTCAAAGGGGATTAGCTTCTCCATCCAATTCTCTTTGCCACTCATCATATAAAACATTGCAAATTAGCTTAGGGCAATATTATTATGTGGTTTATCAGACTGCATAAACAACTGCCCTGCTCGTTCTGAATTTATCATCATTCTTCTTCATGTACAGCCTCTTCATCATCTCTCCTGCTCCCAGTCGGAGCTCATCTCTGCAAAGCCTGTAGGAGAGTTATCAACACTTGTCTTGCAGTCCCAAGAGACAAGAAAGCAATTTAGTTTCCCTGTAATGATTCTAATATCTGTATCATTTTGTACTGCAGCTTTCTGAGTGCATCTATCTGGAAAAGTGCAATGCTGCACTGCAGACCGAGAGCACAAATATGTGTGAATTCTTGGATTTGGCAGTCATTACACGCAATTAAAAATGTTGGATCCCATTATAACACGTTTTCGATGTTTAACAGAATGTGCTGTACTAAACTTTTTAATAAATTTGAGCATTCTTATTTATTTTAATTACAAATCAAAGCAGAGATTGAACTCTTACTGAAATTGTTTTATAATGGACATAAAAAAAGTCACGTTTAAATCTGAGGTAATTATGAACGCTAAATAGAATCAGTTGGGAATCCAATCAACAAAACTTAATTAGAAGTGTTGATCAAAGGTATTGGCATTTACCATTTATCCAGCAATGATAAATAATGCTTCATTTTTGCTCATGACTTTTCATACCATCCTAAGAAATGCCAGAGGCTCTCTGTGCAATTCAAGTTTGCAGAGCTTTAAGTAACAAAAACACCAGAATTATTGCACAACAGCACAAAAACACTGCTTTAAATCTAAAGAATAAAGAAAAAAACAGTGAATTGGAAGGTAATTTTTTTTGAAGATATATTATTCTTAAAGAAGGCTGTCTGGGTGGACGAAGACTAAGCAAAGCTCAATATTAGCTGTCTGTGGCAGAGGAGCAATAGTTCTCGACAGCTCTGTGGCTTTTTTGCTTCCTGTCTCATGCTGTGAAGAGGAAATAGGACATGGGTTTTGACTTAGTTTGTCCCATTTCCACAAATCAATAGCTTTAGCATGTGTAGGGTGACATGGTCTCTTTTGCTAATACCACTCTGCTTCATTCACCCAACAGGAGACCACTGTCTACGAAAAGGAAAAGGACATAATCTCTGTTGTGAGTTTCTTGTTTGTCTGATTTTCAACCTGAATTCAAGCGACAATTTAGTTATGTGGTACATGTAGTGAAAACTAATTTTTCCTCTTGATAAGATGTGTTTTTTTTTCTCTAGTGCCGTCAGTTGGTGGAGATTTGTGATGAGATCCTGAACTCCAGCCCTGGCACACTCCTAACCCATACGGCTCAGCTGGAGAGTGTTGACCTGGTGCCTGTTGCACCCGGTGACCAATTGGTAAAACTGTCTATTTGTACTTCCTCGTGGATGTAAAAGTCATCTTGTCTAATATATGGTGGGAATCCAGTTTGACACATTTTATGTCCTGTGAGTTGCTCTGCTGTAAATTTCACAGTAACTTTATATTTGCCTCCAAAAGGTGTGGACTCCTGTCTGCTCACAACAAATTCTATTGAGGAGTAAATTAAAAAGGTGTCATTTCAGCTTCTCTTCAAAATCAATTTCCCCGTTATTTTCCAGGTCCTCATTTCAGATATCACTCATCTTCTAAAACTCTGTCCACCTCATCTGTGCATCACCATTTTAGTTATTTCTGCCTCCATTCTATCTCTTGATTAGTTAGTGTCTTATTTTTTCTCACTTTTTGTCATTTTTTGTCTCCATCACTGACCTAGGACCGATTGGTTCTATTCAACGCTTTTTTCATCTCAACTCAAGGTTCTCCATGTTCCCACTTTTATTTCAGAAATTTGCTTTGATGTTTAGTTTGGTCACATACAATGTTTTTTTTTGTGCTGCCTCTCATCCTTTAGCCTTGAAGTCTGTACATTTGGTACTATAATTATAGCTCTCTTTTTTTACTTGTTATCTACAAAATATAGCATCTTTTTTTAGTATTCATTTCTAAAGAACTGTTTCTTTAATACATTTTCCCAGTTTTCCCTTCATCCTTGTGCATTAAGACCATTAAGTTAAAATCTCTTGTCAGAGAGACATTTCATATCTGTGCCTAATTTCTCCTCCTGATTATATTCACTTTGTACGCATATTACATAAGCTCTGATGTTGTTTACGTCTCTGCGTGTTGCTGCAGATGTGTTTTTAGCTGAACATTCAGTCATTTTTGTGCTATTTTTTTGCATTAGGACAGATTAACAAAAATAGATTATCCTGGGCTGATGATAGTTGGTAATTGATTAAACCACATCACCAATAATGACGCCGGCTCTGCTGATAGATGGAGAGTAACGGGAACCAAAGACAAAGAGAAACAGAAGTCAGAAGCAGGAAGGATTATATTTCCTATAAAACACGAAGCGCCAACAATTAATTCATAAATGCAAAATAATTAAACGCTAAACATTTTATTTTTTGTACATTTTATTCCATAATAACTTTTTTTATAAAGAGTCGGACCCCAAACATTTTCTACATGAAGTGCCACTAGATTGTAAAAGATGAAGATTATATATTAGGTTTTAGTGGAAGTTTCAGGGCCCAAACTTTGGGAATAATTAATAAAAAATATTGTGACTGTGGCAAAACATTAACTCAGCCTCCTCCACTGCATTTTTAAGGTCCAAGTTCTGATCAACCGACTAATAATTATTTTTTTGTTTGTTTCTTTCATTTTTTATTACACCTTTTGTGTTTTTATTCATTATGAATATTACTGACATAAAGTACTGGTAGCATCCATAAAAAGAATTCAGTTTATTCTAAAACATCAGTCAAGTATGTGTTTATATTAAACTTAAGCTAATTCATTTGTTACATAACATTCATAAAGTCAAATAACCAATAAGTAAAATTCTGAGATTATGAGTGCATTTTTTATCTATTCATGTTGTTATCGTTTAAATGTGTTCATTATGTGGTTTAGGCTTTCCTTGACATAATCCCTTCCCTCATTGGGATTTTTAGTGGGTCAGAGTTGGCTAATTGCTTGTTAAAACTTTGAACAGGAATCAACATCTACACAGAATCCAGCTCTGACAGTAACAAGAGCATCCTTGTTGCATCATTTTCACTCAGGGATGGGCAGATTTGACACTGCAGGGTGATGTTTTTAGATGAAGCACTCAAAATTAATGCAAGCAACATGTTTTATTTTGTTGTTGTTTTTAATTCTCCCAGGGGATTGAGATAACATCCACCAGTTCCAGTAACCACTACGTGACTGGAACCGCTGCTGAGGTCAGACTCTTGCGTTTTCTTTTCTTTTCTTCTGTTGACTCATCTGACAAACTGTTAACCATCACCGCCGTTCTCAGTTCTCCTCTTGCAGTTTTTGTTAAGGTGCAGACAGGGGCGGAGCTAGACCTTTATGCGAGGGCTGATCAAGGCTTTTTCAGGGGGCCAAATCTGAATAAATAAACTATTCTGTGTCTCAAACCTGGTACTGAAGTAACATACCTTTTTCCAAATATTCAGAACCCACATGCATATCTCTATTTATCTCGCTCTCTCCGTTTCTCTCCCTGTCTCATGCGCACACACACATGCACGGTCTAGTGCAGCTATCTTTATGGGGACATTGCATTGACTTACACACACACACACACACACACACACACACACACACACACACACACACACACACACACACACACACACACA
>JAVKLF010000002.1:7942135-7954999 GCA_034783495.1 Millerichthys robustus
ACTTCCTGTTTGGCTGCTGTGTGTTCAGTGGAAATGGAAAATTCAATGAGATGTTTGGCTCTGATACGGTCTTTTGTCTGTATTAGATTAGTGATCTGTTTGCATTTCTAATTGTTCTGGTAAAGAGACACTTATTGCTAATTTCTCAGACAACATTTCCTGTTTTTACTGCAAAGTTTGGGCTTCGTGCACATTTAAAAACATATTCATGGCACTGATTTAAAGCTGTGACTTCAAGTGCTTGTTTCCCTTTACTGAACAAAGGAGGAGGTGAAGAAAGATGTGGAATCATCGCCATAGAAACAGATCATGAATTAAAAATGATATGGATCACAGGGTTATTATTTACGCTTGTAACACTTTGTCTGAAGCAGACATGATTAGAGCAAACACAAACACACGCGTACAGATCCAGCCTATAATGGTAAGTCTGTCACTTACCATTTCATGCATCCCACTGCAGACTGTGACTGCTTTGCTCATCTTGGCCGACTGGCCAACATGTTTTTCTCTCTTTGGCAACAGATGGTGCAGCCAGCTCTTTATTCCCGCTCCCTCTTTCTCCTGGTCTGTTTTTGCCTCCACATTTTCCACACCTGCCTTGAGTCTCTGTGCTTTTGGTCCTTGTGTCTGTCCCCTTTTATCTTGCTGCTTCCCTGTCTGTCTGCTGTTCTGGCGCTCTCCTTCTCTCTCCGTATGTGCCTCTCTCTTGTACTTGCTGAAGGATGGCTGCGTTATATCTGGGACAGAGCGTCTTCTGCTTTTCCTCGCTGATGTCAATAAGTGGCCGATACAAGAGCTGCACGTGCTGCTTGCTGCAGAGCACAAAGGAAACAGAACAAATTCATTACTCTTAGGGCAACAATTAGTCTCCATGACTTTACAGAAATTATACTCACAGGTTAATTGGTAACTCTGAATTGTCACTCAGTGTGTACCCTGACACTCACACAGTGATGAATGGAGTGGTCAGAAATAAAGATGGGATTTACCAGTCTGTGGAAACACTGTGTCTAAAAATGTATTACAATAATTTGCTTCAATGAAAAATTGAGATGGCTTTCAATATCCTGGCATATACAATTCAGATTTTCATCAACACAGAAAAAGAAAACCTCTCTGTGTACAAATGAGAAGCCTGAAAGTCAATACTGAATGCTCATGTAGATCTTTGGACCCTCAGGCAGCATTGCATTAAACAAAAGCTCAGATTCTGTTCTGGACATCACTCCATGGGCTCAGGAATACTTCCACAAAGCATGATCTGTAAACACAGTTCACCATATCCTCTGTGGTTAGACAAATCAAAATCTTTTAGGAAAAAAATGAAGCCACCTCATCCATAATGAAAAAAGAAAGAAGACCATCCAGCTCAGGAGTGTTCAAGCCATGTACTCCAGAGCCACTATCCTGCATAATTCAGATATTTTTCTGCTTCAACAGGCCTAACTTAAATGAATGGGTGATTAATGTGGTTCTGCAGAACTTGAAAAGGTCATTCAGTTGCTGAATCAGGTGTGTTGGAGCAGAGAAATGGCTGTCGTGAATCATGATTGGACACACCTGATCCAGCTTGCTATCAATGTACAGTTCAAAAGCTTGCCTCTCTGATGATATGGGGGTGCATTAGTGCCTCTGGCATAGACAGCTTGCACAGTTTAGATAAAGTAAATACAAGTCATTGCATTTTATTTTCATTTACATTTTACACAATGTCCAAACTCTTTTGTACCTAAAGTTGCCCAAATGTGCAGAAAAATGAGACTGAGCCTCCCCTATTTACACAAGTCTTCTATTTTTTTTTTGAGAATTTCTTCCTGTTTGGCTACAGTGTGTTCAGTCCAAATGAAAAATTAGTTAAACTCCTAATCTAGTTTACTGTCATCAGTTCTAGCGAAAGCTATTAATGTACACAAAGACATGACTGCACCATTCTGAATTACATTTGTTTGTGTAATAATTGAGGCAAAGACAAGAAAATTAAAAGCATTTGTTTTTATTTTCTTACAAAAGGGGAAATACATGACTTATGTGACCGATAGAACCATTATGTGGTACTGAAATAACACAGGGATACAGGACTGCTTTGAAATGATACATTAGGTGAAAGGAAATAATATTCTTTAAAAATATTTCCACACGCATACGTAATAAAAAAGTATCCTGGTTAGTGTAAAGGTTTATGGGTATTCTAAATCTTTTTGTGTGGTTTCACCATACAGTTAGGAAATGTCAAACACTTTGGACTGAAAAAAAAATGAAAAAGCGTCAAATACTAATTTTTTGTGGTTTTATGGGTGGAAATGTCTGACTTTAGGTTTTGAAGGCAACCTGAGATCAGGCAGTTTTAGTTGGGGCAACCAACAGGAATCTTTACACGAGTGTACTTTTAGTAAAAGTCAGATTGTGGCAAAGAAAATGCACTGAAGAACTGGTAGAAGAAATGCTAAGTACACAAAAAGCAGCAAGGTTGACCGGAATAATGCTAAAAAATACATTTAAAAAAAATGCTGTGCAGCGGTCGTGCACAAAGCTCTGAAAAAACAAATTGAAATTTACTGCTGAAAAACTGAAAGCGACACTCACATGGCTAGTTCAATGAACACTGTAATATTAAAATCTATTTACATATATGTACAGGCGAGTCATCATAAATGCTCTTACATTACAATAATAAAAACAAACCAAAGGGAGCTGGGCCTAAACAATTAAAAAATAAAAAAGTTTAACATGGTTTTTGTGTGATGCCTGAAAGTCTGGAGAGGTCTCCTCAGTCCAGCTCCTGCTTTGGTTTTTGAGTCCACGGCTTAGATTGTCTCTGACACGGCAGTGCTTTCGAGGTGGATTTTTTTTCTTTTCAAACTGGCAGCTGTGATTGTTCATCCTTCAAATGTCTTCATACTTCAACAAGAGTGACCTGAAACTGGCCGGTGCCTCCCTCTGACATCTCAATGAGGAAAGCTGACTGGTTGCTGTAGTGTTCAATGATGTTGTTGTCCATGTTGACATAAATTCTGCAGATAACACACACACACGTTACTTCAAGGATTCTTTAAACAGCTCTACTTTTAGTAAAGAAAAACATGTTTATGTTCACATCTAACACATTATTGTTATCAGTTCAGGTAATCAAATTGAGCCACTGTCTCCCTCCCTAACAGTAACCTTTAAATCTTTACTATTTTAATGACTGAAGTGACCTGTGCCTCACTCATTCTGCCCGCAGGGACAAGACTGATTTAAGGCGAGTTAAAATGAGGAGGGAGGGAACCGCAGGGAGAATGTTACCCAACCTGTTAGCTTGGCTGAGTCCCCTGCAGTGATGGCTGCCAATAAACAGCAGGAAAACCACCTGAAGGTGCGCCGGCTTCTATGAGGAGTTCACAAGAAAGGGCCTAGAATTCCGGACTGATGTCATACAGGAGGAGGCCCACAATTTCAAGAGTTTGAAAATTAACATGTGTCTTTCTGAGGGGGATTTTGAAAGAAGAAAAATGAAAACAAGCGTTTCTTTTATGAAGGGAATTAAAACATGCGGAAGTTGTTTTGGCACTTAGGTTCATTGCACAAGGCATGCACCTCTCCACAAAAAAAAAAAAAAAAAAAAATCATCTGATCTTTCAGCAATGTGTGACAGTCTATAACCTGATGGGCAACCTTTAAGCTGTAACTGGAAGCTTGGAGGCCTTTATCGAAAGAAGGCATCGTTTCAAATGACACTTCCTTCTGTTCCAACAAGATACGGTTGTGAAAACATCAATAATTGGAACAATTATAGATGACTCATAGGCTCGACTTAGTTGTGAAATCTTTTCATCCTCTCTTTTTTTTGTGTGGAGGAGCTTCAATTAACACATTCCAGAGAACCAAGCTAACTAAACCTACCAACCCGGTCTGTCAACACGATGTTTGCTTAAGGGAGAATAAGATTAAAGCCACAAACTAAACCCTGAAGTATATGCACATCTTCTATGTCAGCCGACATGTCTATATCTAGCACCAGCCGACTGATGGTACATAGCTGCTGTGCTGAAATAGCAAAAAGAACAATAAGAAACTCACCCTCGCTTGCATTTTTTGAAGATTCTCCCAATGGTGTCTTTTTGCAAACCATACTTTTCAGAAATCTGAGGAAAGAAAAGTACATGAGATAAGAGTCAGACTTCCTTCTCAAAGAAAGATGATACAGCTGTGGAAAGTACAGGTGGAAAAAAAATGCTTGGGTTGATCTTTGACTTGAAAGGAAACCAAAAAGGAAATATTTTTTTGTCATCCAATAATACTTACAGCTTCTCGTAGACCTGACAGTGTTGGCGAACTGAGCATGAGAGCATCGAACACCTCCTCAGCGCTGGTCCTCACGTAGAGCAAAACTAACAGAGAGCAGGACAACATAATTAGCACTGAAACAGACAAAAGAGGCCTCAACAGCTCATCCTCAGCAGGATTTGTGTTTTTCCACAATACCTCTTTGTGGGTCTTCCTTGCGAGCCTGTTTGTTGGGTGGAGAGCTGCTCTGGTCTCTGTCTGGATACAGCCTCTTCAAACAACTCCTGTCAGCAAAACAACAACATCTACGTTAGAGGAAAAAGCAGCGACCACATGCTAATTCTACAGTAAATTGACAAGGAAAGTCTGTTTGACTGGTAACTGATTCTTACCTGTCACTCTCATCCATGGAAGAGGCCTAAAGAGGAAACAGGAAAAGAAAGAAAGAAATCTGATTAGCTCCACTAATAAAACATTGCTTAATGTTCTCCAACCCACCACTGTTTGTGTGTATGATGCCTTAAAAGAGGACTGTTATAAATGTGTTTATTTCTCATGACCACTATTGAAGCCTTGTAAATGAGGACTTTAATGAAGTGAAGACCTTCAAAGCTCATCTTTGCATCAGTAGTGATGATGGCCTTTATTTTTGCCTGAAACACACACCCCTTAAAGCTCCAGAGTGTGGGAAACCTGGCCTGTCTGAACAGCACCCTCACCCTGGCTGTTGTTGAAATTGTGTTGAGTGAAGACCACTGAGAGCATGAGGGCGACCGTGCCGTGCATCGAGCATGAGCTGCAGGGGCTTGAACTTGGGTCTGGTTTCGTCTCCAATTAGCCCATCTGATCTGAGACCTGCGTTCAAATTCACTTTCGCTGGTGTTATTATAACACCCCACCGCCCCTGGTTCCCAGGGAAAACAATTTTTTTCCCCACTGCATACTTTCCCACAGTATTTTCTTTTCTTCTTTTTTTTCCCCTGCCTCGCTCGTGCCTGTCTGATCACCTGCAGGCAGGTGGGACGGGGGGTGGATGGGAGTGTGAACAGAACGGAGGGGAGAAGATTCAAGAGCGACCTACCATGCGCTGTAAGGTGGAAAGGTGGGCCTCTGGGATGAAGAGAACAGGCTGAGTCATGAGGTCATCCAGGGTTTTGAAGTAGGTGCACTCAGTGCTGGCTGAGCCACACATTAACGATTTGTTAGCTGGAAAAATAGAACAAACACAAAATTAGTTTACATTTTTTATAGTGAAGCTGTGCTTTTTTTAAAGAATAAAAAGTCAGTGTTACTCACAGTTTGCATCATTAGAGTTCTTTCCCCTCCTCTTGGATCTCTTCCTCTCCTCATCTCTCATTTTCCTCTCTGCACCCTGAAGACACACAAAAAAAAAGGACACGATTACAAAAAATGGCACCGGTCCATCAATACCTGTTTTTCACCGATTGCACAAGAGTCTCTGAATGAATTAAAGTGAAGTACCTTATCACAGAAAATCTTGACCTGCAAGGCAGCTCTGTGCAGGAGCTGGTTGTTTCCTGAGCTGAAGTCGTAGGTGTCGATCTGCAGGTTTAGAGGCAGACCTTTCACTCCTTTCTGAGAGGAGAAGTCTGTGCTCAGGGAGTTTATCCCAATGTAAATCTAAAGGTAAAGAAAGTAAGAAATTTAGCATGTTTTTTTTTTTTTATTTGTCTGCAATAGAAATTTTAGGGACGCATACGATACAATACAAATAAACTGAGACGAACATAAACAACAATAACACCTGCTGCTTTTCTTGCCTACAATTTTCCATCTGACCCTATTTGCAGCAGGTTTGGTGGCCCTGCCTGAGCACCTTTGGGCCACAGAGAAGCATGCATAAGTCGCTCTTGTCTAGTGTGGTGACAAGAGCCTCAGGGGCAAACACATTGCATGCATTCCTCCCCCTCCCTTCCTCAGCCACTCCTTGTCTCGTTCCCTCATCTCCCTCATAAAATAAATGAATAAATCACCTGTTTTGTTGCTTTTTATTCCTGCTAAAATCGCATCAGAGATGAGTGTTGCATATAATTATCTGCAGGGGACATGTGTGTGGTGGATGTGTTTACCTTGGCCTCTTCATTAGGGTTCCACACAAACGAGAGAGCGTTGAAGGCCACCTCCTCCACGTTGCTGATGCCGCAGAACACTTCTTTGTAGTCGGCTGTTTAAAAGAGAAAAGCAATGAAATTCTTAGTAGCGAATAAAACAATACAGGAAAACGTGTCAAACACTTTACTGTTATTGAGTGACAGTTCTGTGTATTTTGGATCTTAAAGTACATACCAATGTCAATGACCCTCTGTTTGACGGTTGGTTGGCGTGCATGCCAGTGATTCCAGAAGCGGAGCTGCATTTCTGGGCTCTTGTCATTCTCAAAAACAGCCATCACCACTGTCTGAGGTAGAGGAAAAAAACAGTAAGCACAAGGTTCACCTGTGTGCTTTGGTGTTATTTTTAACACCTGCTGTCATTTTTCCAACTGGTCAGCTCTGTCTTAAACACCAATATGTTTCATTCATTCACGCAAATCCTTCCTTTCTCCTCTGATTCGATTGACAAAGAACTTATAAAGCGCACCACACCTTCTCCTCTCCTCTTGTCTCCTTCTAACACTTAGACAAACACAACTAAGCTGAGCTGTTCTACACTCTGAAAACCCTTGTTTCACTGCTATAGGGGGGAAAAAAAATTGCACAAGGCAACGTGCTCTCGTTTTCACAGCACAAGCCCAGAACTCGGTGCGTCAGCAAGGAATTAGTCACCAAAAGGGTGCTGGCTTTAAAGGGAGGGACACACATTTGGGAAGGGTGACATACACAAAACTTAATTTTCCTCATGAAAAAAAAAACCCAAAACAAGCCTTAAGGGTAAAAAGACACCAATAGCCACTAAATTATGTAAGTCATGCAAATGGCACGTGACAAAACTGTTTTTGGAGATGATCTTATGACTCACCTTGACCTTGGAGGCAGTGAGGCAGGCACTACTGTCCACTCCCTGAAGAGTGATGGGGTAGAACTGGCCTTTGTTCAGGTACACCATGGGTAACTCGTTGGACTTGTGAGAGGAAGCTGCAGGAGATCCGAGGCTGAAGTTAAACTCACTCCTGGACCTCTCTAGGGGGGAGCTGGTGTAGGAGTTTGAATAAACCGGACTGGAGGTGTTTTCAGGGAACTGTTCGTTGTAGGAAGGAGTCTAAAATCCACACAGGGTGTATTCATTAGTAAAAGACAGAAGAAAATGTGTTCTTGTTTTTCCTTGAAATAATGGTAGTAAACTTACATCAGCATTGGTGTCAGCAAAAGCGTTCCCCTGCATCAGGGACTCAAAAATATTGTTGAGCTCCTGCTTGTCGTACGTGTCGGCCACTACGCTGGTCAGGGTGGCGTACGTGTCAGAGTTGGTGGAAGAGGAAATGGGAACCGAGGTGATCTGCTTGGACGCCAAAATTTCCTGAGGATGGATGACGGGAACGCTCTCAGTGAGGATCTTCATGACGTTGGTGGTTTCAAGTGAAAGAAGTTCGCTGGCATTGCTCAGACTTCTGTAAGGTTGAAAATAAGGAAACACTTAAAACATAAATCGGTTTTTCCCACCCTTATACAACTGAGTATAAACATCACTGAGGACTAAAGGCCACTTTCACCAAATGTACAGCAGTCAGTTAGAGCTCTAATTGTGTCTCAGCACACATGGCAGCTTTAAGAAAGGCCGGTTTTTAAGTCTGGGAGGGAACTATTTGTTTCTTAATCCAGCCTTTTTCCCCCATTCTCTCTTTTGTGTTTGAGTTTCTCTACTGAATATGTTTGCGGGGACAACTCTGAGCCCCAACAATGGCCTTTTCCCATCCGCCCAACAACAGGAAACGAACAGAAGAAAAAAAACATGAGTTGATGATGATGACAACGGAGAAATGAATAACAGAGGTAGACATTAATCCCTCTGACAGTTTGACAAAAACACCATCTTGTTTCTTTGTAACTTAGTCTTATGAATGTCATTGAATGAGAAGGGTGACTTTTAGGACACATTTGTGTCAGAGGTAAGTTATTTTCAGTGCTGCTGCATTTAGGAAATCCAACATTTATAGACTCACCTCTCAAGTGGTTTGGAGATATTGTTGGTGCGACTGAAGGTAGCACCTTTCTGCTCTTTCTGGTTCTAAAGATGAAGCAAAAAAAATGCACATCAGCATAAGAAATTAGGCTTTGGGCTAAGGTTGAAAGTGTTTGGTTTACGGGAAGACCAAATTCCATGCTCTTTACCTTGCAGTGTTCATGGAGCATGGTTAAAGCTGCAAAGTTGTCCTCTGGGTGCAGTCTGGGTTTGGTGTGGTTCGGCTCAGGAACAGGGTTGTTCAGGTAGGACCAAGAGTCCATTATGTAGTTGTTATAGTTATTGTAGCTAAAGTTCTCGCTCTGAAAGACCAGTCCCAGAGTCCTGCAGGAGATATAAAGGAGATCAAAGTGATTTATTAGAAGGCAACGTATTCAACAAAACTCAGCAAAAATAAAAGTTTTTGTACTATAGCCTGTTGGTGAAACATGGTTCGACTGAGCAGACGAAGCTGCAGCTGATTCCTGAGCCCCAGAGAACTGTGCATACTTGCCCCCCAGCATGGAGGGTTTCGATTGCAAAACCACAGAACTGAGTAAGCTCTCTCAGGAGCTGAGGTGTCAGAAAAAAAAGGGTTTTAAAAATACATGACCAAGCTCTAACACACAGGCAGTGTTTTGTGGTTTCATGTATGAAAGAAGAAAGAACTGAATACTTGAATACTGGCTAAACGTTCATATTTGCACAGATCTCATGAGCGCTGACAGGACTTTATGTCTCCGTAAACAAAGAGCCACGACTGTCACTAGAAGTAGGCTCTGTTTTCCCATTTCAGTTGCAAAAATAATTACAAGGCTGGAATTCTGAGGGTACGGTTTGTTTGGAGACTCTCTGTAACATGGGGTCGTAAACATATAGTCTGCCAGGTAAAGCCCCCTCCTGTTTCTGGCTTTATGCAGCAGCTAATGAACAAACAGCTGCAGTTTAACCTGAACAAACACTTAATAGAATGTGCTGACAGGTAAGACATACCTCAGCTTTTCACGAGCACAGCACAGGATAAAAACTCCATGACTTCTCACAAGAATTAAAAGGTGCAGAATGGTGGGACTTCAAGCAACAAACTGTCCATGTTTACTTGTTTTGATGCCAAAATACTGAGTGAAATTCCTGCTTTGTTTAAGTGAAAAACTTCCACCTGCTCTGTGATGCACCTGTCTCTCACGCAATGAAGCCTTAAAAACAGTTTCAAACCAACACAGCCTTCTGGAATTTTCTTTTGCATTTTTATCTCGAAACCAGGATCGGATTCTTCACAAAGATATGGTGGGTTCTTTTTTTTCTCTAAAGTTTCGCCATCATGTAATTTAATGCACTGCATGCTGTCACTGCCCTCTGTCTCCAACAGTTCCAGAGGAGATTCTCATTTCCCAGGATCCTTTTGTTATGTGGCCTCTAGGTTAGTAAAGCCGAAACAGACCCACCACAAGCACAGATCTAAACATACGTGTGTGTGTGTATTTCATACAACAGTCCATATCATTTTCCGTTCTAATAAAATACAGGGATTTTTCACATGGGGGTTTCATTGCAAAAAAAAAAAAAAAAAGTTATGGGTGTGTTTTTGTTAGCCTAAACTGAAAACTTGCATGAGCCATTTATTTGCGATCTAACAAACAATAATAATAATAAAAAAGTGCCATTTGAAACAAAAACAAACACACATCTTTAGCCAAAGTAGCATGAAAAAGATCTTACTCAGTCTCTTTGGTCATCTCTCCAGTCCAGGTCAGTCTGAATACTTTCCTTTGAGTTCAACGCGTTGTTTATTAGCGCTCCTCTGTTTGTGTCAGTGCAAGCAGAGAAGATCACAGACGCAGAGATGAGTCAACTGAAGTGATTTTTCCTGAACAGGGCCCAGATTTATTTCATGCCACAACACAGTTGGCCTCTCCCCTCTGATTGGCTGAGAGCTCTCTGCAACAGGTGTCTGATAGGACAGGTGAGAGAAACCTGCATGCATGAGTGAGAGTGTGTAAGCTGAGGGATTGCTTTACATGACAATACAAGGAAGGAGGTTTCTGAATCTCATTTTTGTAGCAGACAAAAAAAAAAAAGAGTGAGACTGGGAGTCTGAAAGGTGTGAATGATTTGGTAATGACTCTCAGAGAACCAAGAAAGGGGAAAAGTTCAGCTTTAAGATGTTAATACTTTTTCAGTATCATCTTGTCCCCCCTTTTATTTCATGTCTTATACAGGTTTTGGTTTCTTTGCTTTTTGGGAAATTTCACAAATGTTTTCAAGTCAATTTAAAGTTGACAGAAAGATTTCCAATTTATTTTCTGATATGACTTTTACAAAGTCTTTGTAATGACTTTTTTCAAGTCAAGAACTTGTAAGTTATGTTATTTTATTTTTAAAGCTTACAGAGTTCAAAATAAAGAAATAAATGACAAAACACAAAAGACAGTAACAAAATTAGTAAATCAAGTACTACATTTTTAATGCACCACATTTTAGTTCAAAATAATGTTAAATCACAGAAAATGCAATCTACTTTCATCAAATATGAAAAGTTGTTTTTTCTATATTTATTAGGATTATATTGCCATACAGGTACAAGTGTAGGATTGGCACAAACAGTAAAATAAATTTTATTAGTTGCACCTTAACCCAACTGCTTGAGGATATTTTTCATCAGCAAATCTTTTGCAGAATGCATTTTTAATTGAAAAAGCTTCCTGGAAAATTCAGCATCAAAATAAAAGTTTGTTGACTGAGAATCTTCACCAGAAACAGCAAAACTTTATTTGATTTTATGAAATGTTCTATGGAAAACATGAACAAAGCAGTGGGATGCTTTGGTGTACAATAAAAGCATTAAATGAAACTTAAAAGCTCAAGAAGACAATGGGATGTGTAGGCAACTGTTAGCTAAATTCTGCAAGCAAATCTGCAGGAACTATTTGTTCAAACCATCTTGGCTTGACAAAAAATGGGATTATGTGGACCTGTGAAGTAATTCACGAGAACGTGAAAAAGATGAGTTAACAATAAAAATGTTCACTTTCACAATAACTTAGCAGGGGGGAAAAAGCCTTCATATGGACAGGAAATCCTCATTTCACCGGCTGACAGGAATCAAACTGCAGTCATGTTTGCCTAATTTTCACCACTCCCACATTTACGTGAACAGAGCGAGTCCACGACTGCATGATGCTGTTTATCTGTTTGTTCACATGTGTGCAAGAACAACACCTGAGGGAATCTGGCGTGGTGACACCCAAAGGGTGCGTGCTGAGCACCGTCCTTATACACATCCTGACAGAATGTTTAACACATAAACCCATAAAAACCCGCGGGGAAAATACTCTAAGAAGAAAGGGAAAGAAAAAAGAAGAAAGGAGTTTCCTTATTTGGTCTTCCTGATGGAAGACTATAAGGAAACTTTATATAAAATATAATCATATATTATAGTCACTTCCTGATGCAAAAATACATGATTAATTCAAGCTAGTCATGATTAATCAGATCTAAATGTACAAACACTATAACTTTCTGCAGACTGATATAGGGCCTGCAGTGAACAGATATGACATTTTTATTTTTAATCCAACCTGAAAATAATCATCAAACTGTTTAACTGACTGTAATTCCCGCCTAATTTTCTGTTTCTCTCTCTTTTCATTAAAAGCAACATAAGCCCTTTAAAAGTCTGATCTTTCAGGGTCTTCATCCAGATTTTTTGTTTTACCTTGGCCACAAATCATCTGTGAAAAGAAGATAAACTTACTACATGTGCTGTAAATTATTTGCACCAACAGTCAAACACTTAATTGTTAATGTGAGTGAGTGAAATTTAAATAACAGGTTGTGTAATTTTGGGTTAAAAGAATTTACTGCTATCTTCTGAAGACATTCTTCCCCACAGCAGTAAAGGGTTCTTTGTGTTTCTGGCTGCCTTCCAAGTCTAAACTGATCAACCGACCCCCATGTTTAACAGTTGAAGAAAGTTTTCTTTTCTTATTTTTTTTCTAAACCGATTGTAGCAAAGAGGTATTTTTTATACTCAATGTATTTACCAGACTAGTTTCTGATTTTCTTCTGGTTTTAAATTTGATTCTGATTAGTTTCTTTGGCAAAATAAAAGAACAAAAACACACAAAACAAGACTTCAGTGTTAAATTATCCTGTTTTGAAGCTCAGTTTACAGATTGCAAAGTTTACTTCCTGGAAAATTTAAATCAAATGAACTTGTCATACCAAGAGCAGATTTTTTTTAACTGACATAAAAAAATAATGTCTTATTATAAACTGTCAAGAATCTTTGGTTTAATAAACCAAGAATTAAATTTTAATTAAACTTTTTCAAATTAAGAGTTTAGGTCAACTTTGAAATCTGAAGAAGGATGAATTTCACAAGCTGAAGTGCTGCGAAAGGATTGATGTGTGTGTGTGTGTGTGTGTGTGTGTGTGTGTGTGTGTGTGTGTGTGTGTGTGTGTGTGTGTGTGTGT
>JAVKLF010000002.1:7965276-7976405 GCA_034783495.1 Millerichthys robustus
GTGTGTGTGTGTGTGTGTGTGTGTGTGTGTGTGTGTGTGCGCGTGTGTGTGTGTGTGTGTGTGTGTGTGTGTGTGTGATGTGGGAGGGAGGGAGTAGTCTCCGGCAGCAAGTCTAACCTGAATTAAAGCTAACAAGATGCCATGATTGCAGGGTGCTGAAAATATGAAGGAACAACCAAAGACAACAGAGAGAAAAAAAGAAAAGATAAATTAAACACAAGCTTTTGTTCTGCTCTTCTTTCCTTTCTATCCTCGGGTTTCACGCAGACAACCACCCTCCCTCGTTTTCTCTCTGTCTGTCGGTCTCTCTTCCAGACAAACGCACTCCTGCATGGATAAAGACCCAAATCATGCAACACTAAACGAAAGAAATACAAAAAAAAGGCATCTGTGAGGTCAAGTTATCTGACACACCGAAGCTAAAACCTGCAGATCCTCACTTCTAAGAGACACCTCTGCATGAAAGATAAAATATGCACAACACAGGGAATGTAGATGAGCCAGAGCAACTATTACAACTTTAATTAGGAAACAAATGCAGTTTATAAATTCACACTGAAAGTATTCACAGTGATTGATTTAAAATTACAATAATTTTTTTATGTTATTTGCTATAATTACAAACATGCAAGAAAAGAAATGATAAAATTTAAGATAAAAATGGTAAATAAAAACCTGCATTTAGTGCAGAGAGCCAAAATTAAAGACTGCTAAAATAAAAGGAAAATAATAAATTAATATAATGGCTTTGGTTTTTAAGTTGTGATATGTCAAATACAAATTGCCTTGTCCTCAAACTAAATATACTAAGCACAAAAAGTAAGTAAATTTGTGTTTAGTATATTATTTTTTGTTGCAATGATGCTTTTTGGCAATAAATCTTATACCCGCCACCTGATTGGCAGCACCAGAAGCTCAGAACAAGTGTCAATAGTAACAGCAAAATAAACTGTTTGGCAGAGAATATTTGGCAAATTTTTCATGTTACTTACAAATGTGGCACCATTTAAAAGGGAAATTAACAGGATTTCCAACAATAAAAGATTTCTTGCCAGGAAGCATTGTTACAACAAAGAAATTACCTACCAAACACAAATGTTCTTACTTTTGTGCCAAGTTTATATATTAGAACAAACGTAGCCTAATTTGAACAGAGACATGTCAGCAGTAATACATTTTATTACAATTCATCAAATCGACTACAAAACAACCCTCAAAAAAAAGTCCAACCATAAATTTTAAGTCATAACAGGAAAACAACAACAGTTTTTAAAGCAAAAGGAGCAAAAAATAAATTAGATTTGTCACGGTTTGGCCAGTTTTAGTATGTTTAAAATACCATCATGTGGCTTGCACAATTTTAAGCGTCAATTCCAAGAGTGACAGAACTGCAAAAAACAAAAAAAATCAGAAGTTCATCGTAACTCTCTTCCTCCGTATCAAATACTGAGAGATATGTCACATAAACACGCTGTCAGGGTCAACAGTTCAAAGTGTTCTCTTACTCTCTTCATCACTGCAGGTGACAGCAGCAGAAGGAAACAAACTGTGTGTGATGTGGGCTTTCACAACACGCTTTTATCTTATTTAACTCCCAGAGTTTGGAGCATGCCAGCTCCTAACAATACTGTGTACTGTATGTACTGTAAATTGTTGAATGCAACAAGTTACACAGCTACTGCTTCATGACGCAAAGTTTGACATTCATGCTGGAGTTTCACACTAAAATCACATTATATATACAAAAAAATAAACCTGACATAAATGACACAAAGTTAAACACAGTTTAATTCAATAACACTGGCTTTCAAGCTCATAGTATTTGTTATGAATGACTTTCAGCTACAACCAAATCCGTTTTTAGCTCTGTCGTAGAGCAGAGTTATCCATATACATCCTAATTAAAACCTTCCACTGGTTCATGAAAAATTTTGCTAACAGTACAAAGGAGCACACTCTCATACACGCAAGGGCAAAAACATTGTTCCTCTGGTTTCACCTTCACCAGCAGTTGACAATTAATCATTCATTCATTAAAGAAACTGGGAGAGGAGAGGACAACAAAAACCATTTGAGGTGTTCCCATAAAAACAGAGTAAACTGTATAGACATTGGTAATTTCATAACTACTAAAACACGACAGTAGGTGTTCAATGAATCATAAAATAAATGGAGTTTATTAATGACATTTTTTCGAGCGTTCATTTTGGGATGAGCTATTATAAAGTTCAGTACACTTTGTGTTTGGGCCTGAGGGTGTTTGGTTTGCAAAACTCTGTTGGTGCAGGTTAGTAATTTGTTGGTTCATGATTCCTTGGCTGGGATTGGCTGGCCTCTCCTGACTCCTGATGGACTCTGCATCCTAACTGGACTGTTTGTCTCCTGCTCCTCCATCTACAGACGAGACGCATCTAAGTCGACCCTTTGGGTGTCTGGTTAAAATGTTTGACGTTAGCGTATCAGATGCAGTTTGTGAACAAGTATTTGGTTTAAGGCCTCTATTTTAGTGACTTATGACTCTTGAGCAAATTTGTAAGTTTTTTGAGACAGACCCAGAATTCTTACTCCATACCACAACCATCCATCATGTTTTTCCATTTGTCACCACTCTTTTGTCTCTCAAAACAATTACAACTTTTATTTACGCAAATCATATCAAGGCTACCCAAAATCTACTTGATGTTCAACAATGAAATTCAGAGCCCAAAAATATGAAAACATGATGAACATTCACGAACCAATGAGGAATATTTCCAATATCTGAAATGTCCAGTTAAAGTCAAGCCATTCACAACGTCTGTTCATTGGAATAACCACTAGTATGGAAGAAATGGCCTTATTCAGAGCATGTTTCCAATATTTTTACTTTATTCTGTCATTTAGCTTTATACCAAAATAATTTCCAATGGAGGAAATGAATTTACTGTAAATCACTGGGAGCAGTAAAGAAATGTGTCAAAACTGAGGATCAAACATTCAACCTTCCAGCTAAAAGATGTGATCCACACACACAGTAACTGGTGTTAGGATTAAATTCTCTGAAGGGGGTAATAACTTCGAGTTTAAAGAACACTTCTCACAGAACAGAGACAAAGATGAATCTGCTAAACTGAACTGTGGATCTGTCCTAGAAAGAAGAAACTCATTCTTGTATAATACTGTAATTTGTTCTTTCTAACGGCTGCCATCAGGTGAATCTCAGCCATCCTGTTCAAATTAGAGGAAAGAACTAAACCCCTGCAGGACCTAACTGAATGATGTCTACTTCCTCCTCATTCTACGCCAATAACCTTTTGTTCTGATGGTATTGTGTCACGACCAAAAGTTGAGTTAGTCCTCTGGACCAAATAACTGAAGAACTGAAGAAGTCTCGTGGAAAAGAGATGAATCTAGAGGACTTACACAGATCTTTTTGTGGGTTTTTTTGGATTTGTCACCTTGGTTATTGAGATGCATCAGGACATTATTGTGTCACTCATGTTTCTTTACATCAAAACGTTAAAAGTCATCGAAACCAAAAAATCCTGGAGGGATGCCCAAGTACAGGGAGCATCACGCCCACAGCCACTCGACTTTGCTTAATTAAACTCAGCTATTAGATGCAGCATTCTTTGCAATGTTGTCATTGTCACCGTAGACCACAGGTGTTCACAACAAGCCTGGACCTGCAGAGGATTTAGGAAAATCCTGCTCTTCCACCGCTGCTGCCGTACAATGTGTGTTCTAGTATCACCTCATGGAAGCGGTGACTTCCTGTTGCATGGTGCCCCCTTTTCTAACGTACTCGCATTCCTCTGTCATTACAAATGAATGCTAGCGTGTTTGGTTTTTAAAACAGGCCTGGCAGTTATTAAATGAATGCTGGGCCCAACGTTTGTGCATTCCTCTGATGGTGGACAGCGCCCACAAACCGCCCGGAAAAAAAAAAAAAAACAACAGTCATAGTGTGGCTTCAAAGAACAAAAGCCTCCTCAGTTACTGTACAACATTTTTTACATAAGCCTGTATGGGGGGTGGGGGAAGGGACAAAATCTATCAAATACTAGATGCAATCATTAAACAAGATGTGTGAGAAAAATAGAATTATAAATGAACAATTTCAAAGAAAGAAAGAAAACAAGAGTGAAATCATTCAGATTTTTTTGTGCTAAAACAAGCAGTAAGTGATGAAATTGTGACTTTAAAAAATGTTATTTCCTGGCATTAAGATAATAAACAAAAAGACAAAAGTCACAAGTTGCAGCATTTTAAAATTTGTCTGAATTTTTTGTATCAAGAAAAAATAATTTAAAATGTTTCTTTTTTTTTTCTTTTCAAGCAACAAATGTTTCTAAAACTTCTCCATGGTGACTGAAAACTGCATAGAAAAATATACAAAGAGCATTGTAGTTCATTTATTTAATGTTTTTTGTTTGTTTTAAGTTAATACAATAAAAAGTCATGTTTTGAAAAATATTGATTTGGTTTTTTGCTGCTTTATTGTATTTAACCCTATATTAAAACTTTTTAATAATAATAATACTTATTATTATTATTATTATTATTATCATCATCATCATTAATTTGTTAAAAGTAAAATTCTGAAAATTGTAACTCCAAGACACAAAACAAACTTAAAAGTGCAGCTATAGCTTGAAAACTGTCTAAACTGGATGCAAACTCACCAATTTCTATATATTTCTGTTTATTCTTTAACTAAAATGTTATTAAAAATCCAAGGATAAAAAAACCTAAAACTCCTCACATGAATCTCTTTATTTCTCAGTTTCTGACGAAACATTTGTAAGTTCACATTTTCAGTGTTCATTTGTAAATACTGGGCTTTAATTTTCCCAGTAATCTGTTTTACAAATTAAAATGCAAACAATTGTTTTAAATAAGACTCATACAAAATAAATGAGGCTCATTTGTTTGTTGTAAATGGATTAAATGTGTTGGAAGTGAAGACACACACTCACACACACACAAGCAGCAGGTTTTTCCACCACACGACAAATAAAACTTCATTTGCAAATACTTTAAACCTAAAGGGCTTCTTTTTTTTAAAAATGTTATAAACCTTAATTAAAATAACTAATTCTTTTTGCATTTTACTTAACATTTTAATAATGAACTTATAAGAAAGAGTTACTTTATTTACTGAAAGTGTTAAACTTGTTATCTATTTAACTTTTTGAAGTTTTAATTACAATCTGCCAACAATAAAAGTCACATTTAGAAAATCATAAAAGGTAACTCTGATAGAATTTGCAGGAAATCATAAAGACTAACAATGTATTATTGATTGCTTTGAATAATAATAAAAATATTCTTCTAATTAATGAAATATTTTAGAAAATCAACAAAAACTCAGGTCCTCAAACCAAACATATGTACTAAGGGACGTCAGGATCAGATTAGTAGAACCTCATAAACCCAAACACTATTTTTGAGCATAAGAGTTAAAATAAAAATATATTATGCTTCGTTAACTTGATTAATAATATTCCCTTTTCAAAGCATTTAATTTTGTAAGGTCCATTTTCTTCACTGTAGTAGAAAAAAAAATCAAAAACATCACAATTTTCTTTAATGCCAGCTTTGTTTCAAAATTAAATCATTTTTTAAAACTTTACAAAATTTAGGAAAATAAATAATCAAATATTTGATTTAAAAGGATTTTTTTGTCTAAATGGTCAAAAAGTGCCACCAGCCAATTACAGTTTTACATTTATTTATTTTATTTTGCAGGATTAGGTAATGTTTTCAGATAACACCACTTTTCTTTTTGGTCTGTTTGCGATGGAATTACCAGCAGTAACATGATTTGTGTTTTACAAGAAGCAGCGCAGCGAAGGAATTTGCCTCACAAACAGGTGCATACACCTGTTAACACCCCGAGCAAGAAACACTTGTCTCTTCACCCTCTCATCCTCACGGACAGCTGTAATCAGTGTCTTCGTGATAAATATGTGCGCTCCACATTGCCAAGTCTCATTCCAGAGGCCCCATTCACTGCATTAACGGTGCAACAAGCATGAAGGAGTAGAAGGGTTTGGAGGAAATCGTTTTTAAATTTTCAGAGTTGTAGTGATTAGTGAGTCACAGAGGGAAACAACCCCCAAAAACGCAAGCTGCAAGCTGGAAGACGGGCAACCTGAACTCTGCAAGTCATGGGGATTTTACAAAATTTAGGAAGAAACGGTCCAAATGTATAGATTGACGCCTTGTTTTTTTAAAGCAGTGAAAACCATCAGTTTACAGAAAGGACAAGTTCATACAGTACGCCAGTCAGAAAACATGGGAAAGATTGTCCTAAAGAATACATGCTTAATCTCTCATTTTTGTGCTCATGCATTAAGGCTATTACCGTGTCAGATTCATGCAAGCAAAGCTGAGTGATGTCAGTCAAACATTAAACTGCAATGAAAAGTTTGTACAAGAACTTAGTTTTGACTGAGACATCCTTACAAAAAAAAGGCTTCAGCATTCTTTCAGCTGCAGACTTTTTATTTCTCCCTCTGCTGGTTAGCCCTGAGACAAAAAGACTAGCTGATGCTTCATGGTCAGTTGTTAAAGCTTAAACTCCTCACTTTGGTTCTAATCTGGACTAAAAACTAAACCCAACCATCATCAAACTCATCTTTTTGTTTTTATATAAATCATTTGATATTAAAAGGACAAAATAACCATTAGAAAAGCACAGAATTATCAATAGAAGCAGAGATAAAAAGTGGAAAGGTTAAACATTTGTGACATTTATTGTTGTCATATGCTATTGGAAACAGTGACTCATGATGATGATTTGCATCTGCTTTTGAAATCTAAATTATTATAAAGTCCCCGGCGTTAAAACAGTAGCACACACCCTTTGGTGACCTACCTTTGTTTTTGTCACTGCTTCTATTATACTACGGTAATACTTCTGCTGACGTGGTGTACTGTCCCCTCCTGCTTTGTTGCAAAGGCACGAGAACAGAAAACATTCCAAACGAATTAGTCAGGATTACACAGCAAAAATAGATTATGAGATGAGTGGCACAAAAGTCATTGCTAATTTAAGCTGGATGAAAAAGATAATACCAATATTTATAGTTAGAAGAGATTATGTATGTTTGAAGAAATTGCCTGCAATGACCAATTCTTTAAGTAGGAAGTCTTATTGTAAATTATATATAAAATAATCACAATAATACAACAATATTGATTCTTTGTTAAGATATGAGGTGTTTTGATGATGTTATTACATTAGCTTTGTAAATACAAGCAAGGAAATTTGAAATGTATTTGTTTTTCGCAACACTTGTTAAAGTTTTAAAATTGAGTTTAGCTCAACAGTACAGTCTAGCGGTCGTACACGGTACTGCAAAACAACTGAACGACAGGAAACAACCTACTTGTGCGTAAGTTGGTTACGTCACGGCGCAGTCCGAAACAGGTGTTCCAACCCGGAACTGAGGTGCTGCTCGTTCAGAAGATGTTTTCTTCTTCCTGCTGGGAATGTTTTAATAATAAGTGCTAGGTACTTTAAATTAAACCGAAGACAACGCGATAAAGAAAATATATAATAACTGAATGTGCGGTTTCTGCGAAAAATAAGTAAACTGTTTTTAAAGAGAAACAAAATGGACTACAGTGGGGAGTCCTACACGGTGAGACGCAAGTTTAATTTTGTTAACGCTTTAGTTTTAAGTTTTTGACTGGAAACTATTTAAAATCGGTGTTATTTAGGCATTTTAAATTTAATTTAAAGTGTAAAATTACGCTTAGAAAATGATAAACATTAATTCACTTCGGATCATTCATGGATGAAAATTGAGTTTTGTCTTTTTTTTTTAGCTAAAGCTACGTTATGTTGGCACTAAACTAATAATTTTCTTTTGCAGGACAATCTTATTGGGACTTTACTAGCAATTTTTGGAAATGTAATCATCAGCATCGCATTAAGCATACAGGTACTATTTTTGTCCTAAAATGGCCTCAATGTTTTTCTTTTCGAGTCAACAATGTTTTTTGGTGAATGAGTCTGAATAACTTGTCAGGGATGGGCTGGCTTTACTGGTAATGGTGTCATTCTTCTCTTGTTAAAGCCTCTTTCACAAGTTTGTTGTCTGAGTATTAATTTACGGTTTGTTTTCTGTCCCTGTTGGGTTTTACCTGCAGAAGTACAGCCATGTGTCGTCAGCGGGAGCGAAGGAGCACCGTGCCTTTTACCAGACAAAAACCTGGTGGTGTGGGTTTGTGTTCATCTGTCTCGGGGAGGGAGCCAACTTTGTGTCTTATGCTTTTGCCCCTCTTGCTGTTGTAGCACCTCTTAACGCCGTGTCTGTCCTGAGTGAGTATTTGCCGTACAGTCGAATAAATGCTCAGTACAACGAGAGATTTTCCCAATAGACTGAAGCAAATTCAGAGAAAATTGACCTCCTTATGTTTTTGCATGTTTTTCAGCAAGCTCAATTCTGGGCTTCTTATTCCTGCGTGAGAAATATAAAGCGAAGGAGTTTGCGAGTAAGTCAGAGAAATCCACGTGGCTGAAGATGTGCAGTTGCACAGACATTTATGCAAATAATCCGGAACATTTAATGCAAATTGTGTTTCTTCTATAGACTGAAACTGAACAGTCAACGTGTCTGTCCAGTGAAGGGACATTTAAACCTATAAAAATAACTGTTGTTTTGTAGAAAATGCATATCAGGTATTCACTTTTTTTGTTCTTTTAGGGCAGCATGGGCTTACCTTCCTGGGTTACATCTTCACTATAGGAGGAACTTATCTTTTTGTAGCATTTGGACCCAACTCCCATGAAAAACTCCAGGCAACGAACATCGTGAAACACATCATAGGGTGGCCTGTTCTCTTGTATTTGGTACGATATTTTGTTTCAATACACAATACATAAAAATGGTTATAATTTTGTCAATTGTGCAGCTGTTGTGCTCATATTTGGTGTGGTTCAGCTAAGAGTCATTCACAACACATATTCAAAGTTCTACTTGTTGCATATCATCTTGGCATAAAACTTGGGCAATAACAGAGTCAACAATATTAGCAAAATATCTCATGGATCACTCGATTTAAGGAAACTTTCAGTAAGTAGTCATTGCAAGAACATCTATACCTAATTAACTTTTGGAGCCAATAAAATTCTCAGTGTCCACCACTGCTAATCAAACTTAACCAACACAAAAATGGCTTTCACCCAGTCAATTTTACAAATATTAAGCTAATGTTTGATGTTGAAGCTGTGAGATCTTGAGTAGCATTTAAGGTTTGACCAAAATAACTGTTATATGAAAGGCATCTGCCAATATTGTCTTTAAGGAATGTTATGTCTTTACTTAATGTATTAACTGAATGTTTATTGTTGTTATCTCGACAGTCACTGGAGATCATGACATTCTGTCTGCTGTTATATTTCTACAAACAGCGCCAAGCTAAGTACCTCGTCATTATCCTGCTGCTGGTTGCATTGCTGGGTGAGTCTCCAGCGTGAAAGCTTACCTAACCCTAACCCTCTGCTAAGTCACGATATGCTTATATTTTATTATAATGCATTGTAAACTTCCAAACAACGAGCATTAGGAAATATATTTGCCATCTCGTTTGTCACCGTCGGGGAACAGGCTCCGTCACGGTCATAACAGTGAAGGCAGTTTCAGGCATGTTGGTGCTCACCCTCGAGGGCTCCATGCAGCTCGACTACCCCATCTTCAGCGTCATGTTTGTCTGCATGGTGGCATCAGTCGTCTTCCAGGCCAGGTGAGGGGGTGGGGGGACACATCTCCAAGTTTTGCTCCAGCTGTGTTTAATTTGACTAATTATATAAACAAAGAGTATTTAAATAGCAGCAGGTTCAGTGTATTTTGGATCTTCTCAGATTTCTTTCCCAAGCTTCTAAACTGCACGACTCCTGTCTGGTTGCCTGTGTCAACTACATCCTATCCACCATATTTGCTGTGGGGGCCGGTGAGTTACAGCTTTCCTTGACATTAAACTTCTCTGTTGGGTTGTTGTTGTTGTTTTGACTCTGGAGGAACAAAAATCTCTGCAATTAGTTACAAGATGCAGGGAAAAAATATCAATAGAGCTTAAGTGCCTTAATTCCCCTCCTTCTTTTCTTGGTTTGTTTTGCAGGAGCTGTGTTCTATTTGGAGTTTAATAATGATGACGTCCTTCACATCTGCATGTTTCTGCTGGGGTGAGTAATCAGCTGTCATGGGAACCTTTTCCAGACGTCATTTTAAGACATTTCTGCAGGAAAATGTGGAATTGTGATTACAACCTGGTTTTAAGAGGCCAAATTCAGTTTCCTGGGTTCGGCTGTGTGGCGCGTTGCCTTTGTGCTCACTTGAATGAAACTGAACCTTTTGTTAATGTGCAAGTCATATCTAAGTTGTTCTCTTAAAAAAAGAGTAATAGTTTATTTTTTAGTATAGAATTACATTTCTTATTTTGCTTCTTGTACAGATCTGTATTGTGTTTCCTTGGAGTGTTTCTCATGACCAAAAACAAAAGAAGGAACAAGACCTTTGAGCCATATGTCACCATGGATATGACTAATGGTTTGTATAAACTATGCGCTTTATTATTGTATGTTATCAGAACTTCTTAGTAAGTATTTAAAGTATGTATATCAAGTCAGTTATCTGCAGTTACTTTGTGTGAAACCTTTTCTTTTCATCTCCTGTGTTTCATGCTCAGGCGTCCCAACGATTCATGACAAGGGCCTGGTTGTTCAGCCGGACTTTAATGGTTCTTTCTCCTACGGGGCCCTTGTCAACAACGATGGAGTGGCCCCTGCTGCTCTGCCAGTAAACCTGGAGCAACCAGCAGTCACCCAGAGAACCTCAGATGTATCTCATAACCAGACTGAGCTAAAGAAAGATTGAAACTCAGAACTGCCCCCCATAATTCTGTTCAACTGAAAGGTCTCAAATTTTAGAAGATGGTTGTTGGGTTTTTTCTTGTAACTCTTTAATCTATGGATTCGATGGATGCTTTGCTTCTGTCAAACCACTGAACCAAAACATGACACACATCTTTGTTTAAAGATGGTATTAAAGACAAATATGAGCAGAGAAAAAATGGACTTTACTGCTTTCAATGTGAGGATGTGTTTGGTTATGCTAACTCCTGCTTCCTCACATCCT
>JAVKLF010000002.1:7988488-8000631 GCA_034783495.1 Millerichthys robustus
AAATGTCTGAAATAAATTTATTTCATTCATTCATATATCTTAATAGTTGTTTTACAGCATGACACTATTATGCCAATATTTACAGTGCATTGTAAAAAATAAGTGAGATAAGCTTACTAAAAACATAATAAGTTATAGAATAGTATAGGCTAGGCTAGTATGTTTTACAGGTTAGACACTTTCACACCTTAAAACAAAAAGTTTGCCTATGTTCACCAATAAAATTATCAAATTACAATTTGCATTGATATGATACAAAATATGAAACATACAATACAAAATATGTTACATGTGATACAATATATATTATATGGACAATATGTTATATATGTAGCTACTATACAATATAGAATATATGTACCATCAGTGTCCAAATACCAGATTTTTTCAAACCGAGTACAAGTACTTCAGGTTTGATACCAATACCAATATACGGTTACAAAATTTTAAAACAAAATTTACAAAAACAAAGTAGATTTTCTTTCAACTATAAATTTTTTAAACATGGAACTGACTAAATTCTCAGTTGAAATGTAAACTGTAACACATTTAATGGAAACCAGTATAGATACTGGTATTGGTTTGGAGTATCAGGGCATTTACATAACATAAATACTTGTAAAAATATATTGGTAATAAGTCAATTTGTGTATTTTAAAATATATGGCATGGTGGATTTTCTCAAATAATGTGGGTCAAAAAAAATCAAACAAGAGAAATGTATTTTTTGGAGATTTTATTATTTAAAAAAATGCCACAGCAGGTCACAAGTTCAACAAACTAGATGCTAGTATTTGTTTGGGTTTGATCGATTCGACAACAGAAGGTGACAGAGAAAGTGACATTGATCAAAATGGAACACTCTATATATGCGTTCTGAAAAACCCTGTGGTTAAGCAGTCCAGCCGAGACAAATTTCAAAAGATTGAACATTTATTTGCACACGTAATAAGTACACAACCTTCAGCTGAGTCCAGAGGGAATCTGTGCTAAAACAATAAATTATTCTACAATATATTAATCCAGTCGTTGGTAAGTACTTTAGCTTTGATTTTTACACACTTCTAATGAACAATTCTTTGCTAATACTTCAATATGGTGCAGATTTTGTCCATTTTAATGTGATTGGAAACTTAATAATATCTGTACTTGTTTTGAGATTTTTCATACTGAAGGAAATGTCTATAGATATGATCGTTCATCACAACTAACATGAGTAAAATAAGCAGAGAGAGGTTTTCTTTTTTTTTTTTTTGCCCAAATGTCACTGAATCATTGCTTGTAATTATCTAATGTAACCTTTTTTTTAATTAACTGAAGTTCTCGTGAGAGCTGAAAAGTGGGAGGTGTCTGCACAGGTCAAAAAACCAAACAAAATTCTGTCCTTTTTTAACATCTACAACCCAAAAACCACACTCCCTTCCTCACGTTTCAGGTTTACAAAGCAGTCAGAAAATCCATGTTTGAAGCTTATAAGGGTTGTCATGATTCAAGCTGCTTATGTTTGTCTCTGCAGCTGAAGGTAGAAAATATTCAATGAGCTAACCCAACCACTATTTTTTTTTTCTGTATTGTTTTATCAACTTTTATTCTTTCTGTGCCCACACCGCTTGTCTCTCCGTGCCATTCCATTCCACCCTGCTCTTTCTCACCTCCACTCTGTCTCTCTGCCCTGTAGACATACTTTTATCCTCTCATCCCTCTGTCTCCCCCTGGCTTCCTGTGCCTTCACTTGGCTGCTTGCTTTATAAATAGCTTGGCCTAGATTACAGCAGCTGCATTGGCGCTGGCACCGCGGCTCGGTTCGGCTGGGCCAAATGAGGTAGTCTGTTGTAACGAGGAGTTGGCAGCAAATGGATGGAGCTGGCTGGTTTGTGCTTACATGCAGATGTGTGTAGGAACAATACAGCTGCCTCTGGTCTGTGTTCCTGCAGACTGCCTCTGAAGTTTGGTCTTTAGACTTTGCCTTCTCTTGTTTTCATCTTTTACTAAAATCTATTTCTGGGTGAAACGCTGTGTTGTATAATGCATCTCTTTCTGTGTCACACGTGCATGCATGAATATGTATGCGTGTGTTATGATGGTGCATAAATCATCCCACTGTGATGATGATCCACTGCCCTGATTCTCCCCCTCCCCCCCTCCCCCAGCACTTCTGCAGAGCTCAGATTTGAAAGTCAGATTTCAGATGTATTGTTGTTCAAACTTCCCAAAAAGAATGAAACACTGAATATTTAGGGCTCAAGCATGGAAAAGATCATAAAATAACAAGTAAAGTGGATAAAAGGGCTGAAAACCAAAGCAAAGAGAAAATCACAATTACCGTAAGTCAAAATTCAGAAACTCTTTCAGGACAAAGATTTTAGTAAATCGAAACACATTTTCTCTGCTTGACATATTTATGTACCAATAGTAGATTTTACACTTTTAGGTTTACTGCTTCACTTGGGGGTTTGCTACAGCTTAAGCAAATGGATTATACTTGAGGGAACAGTTTTATTTTTGGAAGTGCACTTTAGAAGGACTGTTAGATATATTTTATAATCTTCTGGGCAGAGGCATGCTTGCTGTTTAACACGGTTTCGCTAAATTAAAAGCAGTATCTTCATATTTACTGCACATAAATAGGTATAAATCGTATTAAATGCTCAACAGTATCTGTATTGTATCAACAGTAATTGGGACCAACCATATTAAAAGATGAGCTTTTGTTTACAGTAAAGTAAGGTTTTAGAGTGATATAAAAGGTGGACATTTGTGTTTGCAGTAAGTCTTATAAGACAGTCTTGTGTTCTCTGGCTGTGCAGAGTCTGGTCTGAGGTCTGCCAGCTGAGGTTTACCAAAGAGAATTGTGAATGAGGAGAAGAGAATTGAGAATGAAGAGGAGGAGGAGAAGAGCGTGCAGAATGAGGCCAAAGAAGAAGAAGAAAATGCTTCATCATGCAGGGTCATCCATTTTGTTTTATCAGGTGTGACAGAAGGGATCAGAGGAATGCAGTCCTGGTCCTGTGCCAATTCTGCTACATTAATGAGGTTTTAACAGGACTGGGATTAGATTTTTGCCATGACACACAAATGTTCTGTTTCTGTTCATTTTATGCTATTTGGACATATTAAAGTGTTTTGCCTGTGTGCACATGTGTTTGTTTCTCTGTCTCTGATTTGATGTGGTAGTAGCTGACAGTCATCCCCAACACGTACAGACTGCTACCTAAACATTTGGCAGTAATTCTTTCAGTCAACTCAGTTTGTCTGTTAGCAAAATATGCCATGAACCACTAGTCAGTAACGTAACTCTCAGAAAATTATCACTAAATCTACATTCATTATTATTTTCCTTTGAAGTCTAATCAATTCAAGACGGTTGCCTCATTAGGCAATCTGAGCCAAAACAAAAATAAGTATAATTCAGTCAAACTGACTGATAGAGGGGTTAAAATCTGGTTTGGTAGTAAGTAAAAGTCATCCCCATTCTGGCATAAAAGGCAACAAAGGATATGTGTTCCTTCCAGGAATACTGGGCTTTTAATATGAAATTGATCTTAAATTCCTTTATTTCCTGTAAAGCCGTGAGTCGGAACAGCAGCGAATTCTCTGTTGAACAGGTCACGCTGTGTTGCGCTGCACCACAATAAAGAAATCCAGATTTGCATATCAGGTAAAGTACAGGGCAGGGTGACTCAGAGGACGACCAAACATCAGCAAGCATCTGCTCGACTCAGGTTATTGGTTTTGTTTTTCAGGATGAGAGTGAATTTTCGGGATCTTCTATTGACCCAAACCTTTGTAAAAGAAAGAAATTTTTCAACACAACGTAAATAAATAGTGGCAAACCTACATTTGTCTTCCGAAAACAGACCAGCTTTTAAAAGAAATATGACGCTGTCACACTGCTCTATTGCTTCTGAACGTGTGATTTATGAGGCGAGGAGATGATTTGGAAATAATACCCCTAACTGTCAGGTAACATCTTTTTTTTTTTGTTGCACCTTTTCTTTTAACGGTTGAAGAAATTAAACAAAATCAGTCCCATTAGATGAAGCATCTGACTGTGCTGTGTGTGTGTGTGTTTCCACGCAGATTTTTCCCGACTTAGTGACTGACTTCTGTCCGCTGCAGGAATGTCACACTCATTTCCACATATCGTTCTCATGTTTTCCGTCTGCTCGGCGTGGACAATGCTCTGACACATGCAGACATAAATAGCCACAACTGCTTAGGGCCTCAGTATTAATGGATTATGGAGATTTAGCTGTCTCGATTGGTTGAGCAATTATTAATATTATGAAATGAAAGAGAGATGATCTGAGTGATGGAAAGAAGACATGGTTCGTTATGCAACAGCATAAAGGCTGTGGGAGGTTGTTTTTTTTTGCACTGATTGGTCCTCAGCTGCAGTGGAAATTTAGATGAACATAATGATGACAAGACGGGAGCTGAAGCTTTTTCTTCTTTACGGAGAGTGATTGAGAATGTCACATTTTCAGCGAGAAGTGCTCAACTCACAGCAAAGTTCTTTTTATTTATTGTCACCAGATCTGAGCATTGGTGTCATCGGGACACAGATGCTTAGTCAGAACATTTATTGTCCTGAAAACACAAACCATGTGGGATTCAGCTTCCAGCGCTCAGTCATGCAATTCTGACTTCAGGAGGGTGTGTTTTGAAGCAAAAACAAAAACAAAAAAACGGGTATTTTGATTAGCTGACTGTGGAACAAAGTACTTTTGGATATTGATTGAATATAGCAAAGGAAGTCACATACAAAAATCTTTTTAATGTGTTTTGTCCACAAATATTGGCTTTAAAAAGAACATCATTCAGAAGTAAACAGGCTTTTTGTCAGAACCAGATGCTGACGTTATTGCAGTTTTTCCAAATTCTAGTTCTGACCCATTTTTTTTCCACCAGTAACACAAAACAGCAGAGAGAGAGAGAAGAAAAAACCAAGAAGCGGAATAAACCGGACGGTATATTCTGCACTGCGCCCTGCACGGCTCGCCAGTCATCGTGTAGTGGCGTAAAACAAGACGAACGTGAGGATGACGTCAATGTAGAGCCAGGAGGGGCGGGGTTTAGAGAGGATGGAGGGAGGGAGGGAGAGTGTCTGGCTGCTGCAGCATCACTCAGATCAGCGCCTCAGTGCAGAGCGGGAGACACACGGTGGACCTAACCTCAACTTCCCGGGAGGAGATTTGATCGCTGCGACCTCCAAAAGAAGCACGAGACGAGTTTATTTCGTCTTATGTGACTTTATTCCGTTTTTTTTTCTTCCCTTTTCTTTCTTTCCTTCTTTCTTTCTTTTTCTCCTCGCCACCCAAGGGAATGCCATCCATAAATATGAAACTGGAGATGGTGACCATCATCGCCTGCGAAGTAGACATCGAGGTGTTCACGTCCGACAAGATGCAGGTATGAAGCGGCGACACCAGAGTAGTCCTTGTGGCCGCGCGGCGCAGCTGTGCAGCAGGACGGACTGCATGCTGCTGCCGCTGCCTCTCAGGCGCATGCATGTGTTGGTGACGTCGATTGCAGGATTTTTAAAATATATATTATTTTTATCAATGGGAGCCGCAGCTCTGCGAGACGCACGCTCATTCACCACGAATGGAAGGGCGAAATTCGGAATACTGGTGGGATGGCACGAGGTTATAGGATGATGCATGAATTATATTTTGACTTTCTGTGGCAAATTTTAGTGTGATGAATATGGGGAAGATGTGCATGAAGGTAAATGTAATGGGTTGAATTGTTCATGCAAGGCACAGGCAGAAGAAGGGGGAGGGGAGGGGGGTGACTGCCCAAAATCTCCTCCCTTCATGTTTCTGCCCTCATACAATATCAGCATTGCAGGTGCACCAGAAAAGTAAGAGCTAAAGGAGAGATTGTTCCGAACGCTGTCCATTGAAATGGCTGGAAACTCAGTATTTGACTGACCCCGAACACTCCTCTTCCTCCTCTTCCTCCCCTTCCTCCCCATCCTCCTATATTGATCCATCCAAAGCTTTTATGAGGAATATTTGATATTTCGTACGTCACCTGTCACTCGTGGAGTTGGGAAGAATTTAAATTTCGTATGTGAGTCATCGCCTTGCTGGTGATGAGGCACAAATGCGTAGAATAGCCTATATAACTTTGCCGTTAGTTACCACTGCGCTCCTGGTGTGGTGATGGTGGAACGCAACACCCGGAGGTTAAATCCTGACACACTCTCCACCCTTCCACCCACCAGCTCCACCTCACTAATTCAACACAATTGCCTTTTGTGTTTGGAACGGCATGACCTGCATGAGCTTTGTTGTTTGGTGGGTCTGAAAATATCCCTGCACATATGAGCACAGGAACAATGCGAGCGGACCACTGACTCAGCCTGGGCTGTGCGTAAGCCCCCCACTTTCTACACACACACACACTCGCATGCACACGCAATGAGCCAGGCAGCTGCTGCTCCCAACTCTCGTTACAAAATTACCAACCAGTCTGTCACCCTGTTTTTACTTTTTGGATTATTAGCCTTCAGAGTTTAAAGGTACTCGGTGCAAACTTTGAAATCAAACATAAAAATAGGATATCACGTCATATCAAATGGTGCAGCTTGGAAGAGTTTACTCAGGTAGTTTTCCAGATATTTCAAGATGCAGTTCTGAAATGCGGATATGCACTCAATGTATATCACTTTTGACTGCATACTTTACACAACAAGTGTGAGTGTAAAAGTGTACCAATACATCTTAACTGTCAGACGTCTCAATCCCACGGACAAAACCAATTTTGACCTTTTTTTCGGTCACTTCGGCTGTTTCCATAGGTGAGAAAGTCATGAGTAGTTTGCATCCATTCGCAATGTTTACTTACTTTTTAAAAATTTATTTAAGGGTTCATTATCAATAATATGTGAGGGGAAAAGTGTAGAATTTGTTTATTATGTCATTTTCTTTACCGGTCTTCATTGCAGCGAGTACCTTTTAAAACCCAAAATAAAAAAAGGCAAGTTAGAATTGACTCTTCTAACTTCCTGTCCAGAATCAGCCAACTCTTTGAGACTCAGAGCCAACAAAAAAAGAGCAGACAGAGGGGATAACTTCTGAATAGTGCAAAGAACATTACTAATCCTGGATTCTGGCACACAGTTGGCGATGGAGACCTTGGGGGTGGGGTGGGGTGGGGGGTTTGAGATTAAAGCAGGGCTCGTGGCGGTGGGGAAACGGCCTCTGATTAAGCTCACCTCCCTGTTAGCTATAGTTTTCTTTTTATAAATATATATTTTTTATCATTTGATAAGATCCCAGTGGGTCTGAGGCCTCTGTTTTTTAATCATTACACATAAATCTGAAGATTAGAAGCAATCATCAGTCTTGTTTTGGTGAACCAATACCCGGATTGTTATTTTTAGACGTTTCGAGGAAAGATTAAGCAGGAAAAACATGAAGAAAATAAACGCGCAGTGGGTTTAAAATTAGAGCCTGTGGCATTGCAGTGGTTGTTTTGTCGCCATTACACACAGCTTGGCTCCGTCCCTGCTGGTTATATCATTAATGAGTCAAACAGAGAGAGAGGCCGTGGACGGGACAGGTTGATGTGGCACACTCGTGTTCCACTTCAGAGCGAAACAGACGAGCTGCTGCTGGGGTTGTGCGCGAGGATCAGCGAGGCCAGAGCTGCAGGTGGAGGTCTGCACGGTTGTCACAACACTATCATTACGTCGGAAGTCTACCAGTATCGGCACATGACAGCAGAGGACGCGCGCTGAAGGTCGTCACATGTTGGCAGGCGGCGATGCGAGACGTTACATTTACTTGGCCGGCTTGATTTGATGCTGTCATTCATACTTTGCAGTCAACACTGTTTGTCTGTTAGCAAAATATCTTGTAAAGCATTTGACGGATTTCAATGAACGTTTCAGGAAACAGTCACTGGATATACGGCTACAACCGATTGGTTTTTGAAGTCAGCACACTCAAGATTGTTTTCAGTTTTACAGATATTACCTTAACGCTTGGTGTGTTTGTAGCTGGGATTTATTTACAACACATACTCTAATCCAGTGGTTCCCAATCTTTTTTCCTCAAAGCTCCTTTTTCTTATTACCAAGCCAAACCGAGCACCACCCCCACCCCCACCTCACGCACACACCCCTGTCCCTCAGAACTCCCCACCCCTCCCAAAGACATATTCAACTTTTATCACTTCATCAAAATAATAGAAGAATAAAGTGAATAGTTGCTAGCTTTAATTTGGAAAAAGGAAAACGAAGGAAGTACTGAATTAAATATAGTTTTAATGATTCAAATGGACTTGTTTTGTTGATTTTTATATACAAACAATAAATTGACATTTTCACAACTTCTGAGTGGACAAGGTTAAGGCCTGCGCCCTGGTTGGGAACCACTGCTCTTAATGCTACTCATTGTGTAAGATTTTAACTCAAAACTTTAGCAATAACTGATGGTGTCAACTGTATTTGTCTGTTAGTAAAATATCTCATGATCCACTGGACAGATTTTTGATTAAACTTTCATACAATAACCACAGAATGTACCTCTACAACTGATACATTTTTCGAACCAGCTCAGTTCAAGGTGGTTGCCACAGCTGACTGAACTCAGAAAACATAAAAATGGCTATATCGCTCTCAATTTGACAGATATTGAGCTAAGACTTGGTGTATTAGTAGCTGAGAGTCATTCTCAACTCTGAGTATGACAATTTTCTTACTTGCACATTTAGTTGATTTCGAGGTACCTTCAAATCTTTTCATCTTTTCATTTGAGCTCACAACCCAGTCATGACAGGCCTTTAATTTACTAATCTGAATAGCTACTTTAATACCTGCATGTTTTTTTTGGAAGATGTGCTGTGAGACCTAATAACCACCTGCTGTAATAACACTCTGCAGAAGCTGTACTGCAAAACAACAACAGATAAAAAAAAACCCAACCTTTTCCAGCTTCCGCCTCTCATAAACAGGTCTGTAGTAACACTGACACAGTCACACACTTCACAGTTACACACTTCATCCACAACAGTGAGTCAGCAAACTCGCAGGCCTCGAAACTTCTCTGTCAGCAAACACACACACACACACACCTCGCAGAGATCGCCTGGGTCACTTTCCATTTGTCCTCCCGCCCTCCCCTCTGTCTCCCTGTTTATCTGGGACGTGTTACACATGCCTCCTCTCAGGCTGTTCTGTCACACAAATGATGCACGGTAACAGAGAGCAGGAGGTAGTTTTTATTGACTGAGCTTCTGTTGTTCAGCAAAACACATGGAATGTGTTGTTGTTATTGATGGGTTTTGCTTTTTTCCCCGTTTGTTGATGTAAGATTCTGTCACTCCCTTGGTTTTATGAAGGTTAAAAAAGGTTGGCTTCAGAATTAGCTTGAAAAAAGATGAGACACAAAATTGTGAATACAAAATCTACTTTAAAAATCTGTACATTGTTGTTTTCCTTCTCTTCAGTCAAACAGAGTTCATTCCAATCAAATATAAATCACATCTAAATGTTTAAGTAATTCCATATTTGATGCAGTCTGAACAGTTTTTTGATATTTGCATGAGGCCGTTGAGCAGAACGGACAGAGTGTATGTTCGCGGTGAAAGTATCATGTTCTGTGCTGATAGGAAACCAGATCTGGATCTTGGCAGGGTTGAGCGATCCTGGGTCTGAGTGCCGAGGCTCAGGTGTGCTGCCCCCCACTCTCAAGTCTGTCCTCTGGGCAGGTGGAGATGTGGAGTTCATATTGACCTGAAACCCAAGAGAAGTGCTCGAGCTCGTGTGTCAGATGAAGGTTGGAGCCTCGTCCGTTATGGTGACGTAGAACAAAGGCTTGTCTCCTGGGTGGCGTCTCTGGTTCCAGTCTGACAAGAGTAGAAGCAATAGAAAAAGCCCTTCTGGTGGAACGCTGAGGTCCATATTTTACTGGTCAAAACAATGAACAGGAAATGTCGACACGCAGTGACTGGAGTTTGTTATTGATGCTACTTAAAGACCTGTCAGATTTTCCTTTTCAATTTCAGCTCCAACAAAAGTAGTTGAAAATAGAACAGCAGTAATGCCAGTCTGTTGTGTGTACAGAATATAAACTGAACTAAGAGCAATATGAATAAAATAGTTAGTTTGCGTAATGTTGGTATTTTTTAGAAATGGTAGCAATACATAGCACAACTTAGTCCGTACCGATGTACCTTACACTTACAGGATACAAAACTGGTACTGTAAACAAGACACATACCTGTTACATAACAGGTATGTATCATGTACCTACAAGGACTTACCTAGGCCTGCAAGTTACATATTTAGTACCTATGGGGACATACCAGATATGTACCTACAATATATGTACAGGGTACACAACTGGCACATTATCAATTGGATATGAACCTGTTACCAGGTATGTACCTGATACCTGTAGAGTATGTAACTGGTACATACCAGGTCCGTATTAAATACATATAGAGTATTTACCAGATGCATACCTTGTACTTACTGGGTATGAACCTAATATCTATGGGACAAGGACGGGATACATCCATACAGTTACCTAGTACTTATTATGTACATGGTACATACCTGTTACTTACCGGCGGGCATGTACCTGGTACCTGTGGGGTACATACCCGATATCTATTAGGCTGTATTATGTATTGGTATAAAATACAGTATTTAAAGATGTTTCTGGTCTTTAAAAGTTTTTGGTTTGCTCTGTGAAAGCAGTCTAATTATTTCTTATTCTCTGAAGAGATATTTAACAGACATAATGTATGAGTCAACTTGTACTTTGCATCAATAATCACGAGTTTCCTGAAAATCAACAAATTTACTCAACTTTTCCACACAAAACTCTGCAACTTTCAGTTTTGAAATCGGAAAACTCCACTGATGAGTACTGAAGCGTGTTCAAGAATATGTCTTCGATTTAGCTCGCTAGGATAATCATGCCCACCTTGATGGCACGGTAATACACACAAACATGTTGGTTGCAACTTTGGAAGGTTGGAAACAGTTTGACAGTGGATTTAGGTCCTTCAAATGGTTGTGATGATAACACTCCCAAGATATTTTTCCCTCATTTTGCTTCTGTCATGTTCATCCACCGAGAAGCCGCTACCAGAACAGCAGAAAATGTGGTTAAACGGCAACGTTGGGCGGAATCACAGTGAGTGAAGAAAAGCAGCTGATCAGTCTGAGCTGCTGTGGCCTCAGTTAAAAACTGTCGGTGTAGCGTGTTTTAGCTACTTTATGTAATGCTGTGTAACTCTTTGGATTAAGGCTGCCTCTGTAAGCCCGAGTAGATATGCTTGCTTGTATAGAGTTTGTGTCTCCGCATTCTGCAGAAAAAACAAAGCTCCAGCCTCCATAAAAAAAAAATCTAATGACTAAATTAGTGGTAAGAGGATTAATGTGTACCCATAAGGCTATAAACGGATTTCAATTTCCCTACCGTGGACTCACAGGGTTCAGGTGAATGGCAGAGCAGCGGTGGCTCCTGTCAGTCAGCTCTTTCCATGAGGCATTGATTCTACTGTAAATACTCCCGCATTGTTTGACAGCTTGCCCAGTAATTACCAGCTTTACAATGAAGTTAGTGTAAGTAATTATGGGCTTTAACATTAGAATTGCAGGTTGGTTTGGATCAAGTGCAAGGACACACAAAAATGACTACAGCTATATCAATATTACATATATTAGCCAGAAAGTTGGTGTGATGGTAGCTGCTGGTCATTCCCAACACATCCTCTGAGGGTCATGGATCGTGCAAGTCAACTGGTGATGTGTATTCTTCCAAGGAGCGCTACCTGTAGTTAGCACATGGAACAGTAAAACTTGACACTTTTGTCACTTGGCAGTAACCTAAAGCTACATTTGCTCACAAGACAACATTTATATGCTGCTTTTTTACAGTCCTCATTGCACGTAAGAATGTCGCTCTATTATAAATTATAAAAATTAATGAAAACTTGAATAAAAAGTACTGCAACTCAAGAAAGATGTCATTGACTTTCTGAAAAGCTTGCTGGAAACAGAAAAACAGAACTAAGACTCAGATGGAGTTCCCCTTTACTTTTTTTTTCTGTAAATCTGAGCTGAATCACTGGAAACAAAACACCCTCATGTTTGTTGTGGAAATGCCTGGAAAAAG
>JAVKLF010000002.1:8039015-8053643 GCA_034783495.1 Millerichthys robustus
TGAGCAGGGAGGCCCAGACCTCTCTTTCACCAGCCACCTCTTCCAGCTCTTCTGGGAGGACTCCAAGGCATTCCCAGACCAGCTGAGAAACATAGTCTCTCCAGCATGTCTTCCCCAGGGTCTACTCCCTGTTGGACATGCCCGAAAAACCTCTCTAGGGAGGCGTCCAGGAGGCATCCTTACCAGATGCCTGAACCACAATAACTGGCTCCTCTGAGTCTCTGCTGGATAACCAAACTTGTCACTCTATCTGTAAGTGGGAGTTCAGCTACCCTGTGGATAAAACTAATTATGACCGCTTGTCACCATGATCTTGTTCTTTCAGTCACAACCAAAAGTTTGTGGCCATAGGTGAGGGTGAGAACATAGACTGACTGGTGACAGAGAGCTTTCCTTAGCAGCTCAGCTCCCTCTTAACCCCAACAAACCGGCACTAACTTCACAATACTGTGGAAGCAGTGCCAATCCATTTGTTGATCTCACGATCAACTCATCCCTCACTTGTGAAAAAAACATGCATATGTGAAAGGTAGAGAAATGAAAGTATCTAAGCTTTAAATTTGTTTATTTGACAGCAAATGTCATGGAATGTGAGACAAAATCTTTACCATTATGAGAGAAAGCATTCATGTCTGGGTCCACACTGCTCCAGAACCTCCCTGTACCCCCTTTACTGGTCTGTTTCTGCCCGTCTTCGTCTCCTCTGACTGGGATGCTGCTTAAACAGGCTTGTGAATCATCTCTTTCTGCCTCTTCCCTTTCCAGCAGCACACAATGATCTGCTGCCTCCTCTGATGAGCAAGCTGAGGTAAGGGGAGCACAGGCACTTGGGTCTGGTTCTGAAGGCTTGAGTGAGGAGCTGACAGGAGGAAGGAGTGGATCGTCCTAAAAAACACGAAGAAAAAATATTAGAAATTAGTTTTAAAAATACAGTATAGATGTACAAACACAACTCTTACTTACAGTGTCCGTGAAAAGAGGAATAGAAATGGCGGTTTCAGTCCACTTTAAATGAGCCAAGCCCCCATCTATCTCTATCACAATCTTCTCAAAGTCTTCACGCGCACGTCGAACTTCATTTCTCACAAGGTATCCGCGTGCACGTGCCTACGGAAGGGAAGAGACGAGTAACTATGGTAACGAGTAACTTCGATGAAGAAGGCTCTGCTAAGAACTAGCAGCCTATTTAGCATATGTACTGAGAAAAGCTTAGCTACACAAAATATTGCTCGTAAATAGATGTCGGTAAAGAAACTCAACTTTCTGCTTTACTGGAACGCTGAATTACGACAGTTACCTGAAGGTTCGTGATTATATTTTCCCAGGTGCTTCTGTCCATTACTATGGTTACATGACCGTGCTTCTTCAAAAAGCGGGACATGAGCGCAAACTTTTTACTCACTTCCGGTGCCAAACCTAAAAATTAAAAGAGTAAACCTGTTAAATATACAATATTCTAGAGCCATTTACTTATTTAGGTTGATGCATATGCACAAAAATGTATTTAATACAATATAGTTAAAATTATTTGGTTGCATACAAATCATTATAACCGTTTATATCAACACAGTATTATATTTTGGAAAACGCGCATATGCGGAAGTGAACTTTTGTTTGTGTTCCGTTTGCAATGCCGCTGCTCGTCACACATGGCACTTTTTTAAAGATTTAGGCTACCTCTGTCGAAAATGAGTAGTGGTTCGAATCAGAGAACTTTGTTCCAGACTTGGGGTGCCTTTTCGCAAAACAAATTTGTTAAACCAGGACGAGGAGGTAAAAAGACCACTGCCTCCCGCCGAACTCCTTCAAGCAGCAACATAACTCAGGTAGCTACAGCACATCCTCCTAGACATTCCGCATGGACAGTACTCGGTCAGGAATCTACATATGCATCAGAGAAGCCAGCGAGGACAGAGGACGACATACCTGCAGATGAAGACGATGATGACTTGATGTTAGTAGCTGTCTATGAAGCTGAAAAGAACCTTCAGCTTGGCCGTCCCAGCTGTTTTCAAGATCATTCCGTATCTGAAAAAGCAGATCTTCCTCCTACCCCATCATGTGGGCGGATATATCCAGACTTTCCAGGCTTTGACAGCTCTTCAGCTAAAGTATGGATCTATCCCACCAACTACCCCATTAGGGAGTACCAGCTGAAAATTTCAGAGGCAGCCCTGTTTCAGAACGTACTTGTGTGTCTTCCTACTGGTCTGGGAAAAACCTTCATAGCCTCTGTGGTTATGTACAACTTTTATCGCTGGTATCCATCAGGAAAGATTGTGTTCATGGCTCCGACCAAACCTTTAGTGGCCCAGCAGATTGAGGCCTGTTATAAAGTCATGGGAATCCCTCAGGTGCACATGGCTGAGCTGACAGGTGACAAACTTGTAAAAACAAAGCATGGCTCTCAGACTTTCTCTGACAGGTGTTATTAACATTGGTGCATGGGTTGTTTTATAGGCAGCACAGCAGCAAAGCAGAGACAAGAGGTGTGGAGGTCCAAGCGGGTCTTCTTCCTCACTCCTCAGGTCCTGGTGAACGATCTGTCCAGAAACACCTGTCCAGCCAAGCAGGTCAAGTGTGTGGTGATTGATGAAGCTCATAAGGCCTTGGGAAACCATGCCTACTGTCAGGTAAACAAACCTTATTGTGGTAGTGGTAGGGCAGTCGACTTGGGACCGAAAAGTCACAGGTTTGATTCCCTTCCATGCACAAATGTTGTGTTGTTTTTTTTTTTTAGCAAAACCAAGGACACTTACATAGCTGCTCTCTGCTCCACTTGAGTATTCTCACGTTATGGAGCACAAATTTTGTCATTTTATGGTAACATAATCTTAGTTCTTTGCTTTTTTTTAAAGAAACTTTACTTTTAAGTCCTGTAATTGGACCTATTTCTCCTATTTAGGTGATCAGACTTCTCAGCAGCCAGACTCTGCAGTTCCGCATCCTGGCTCTTAGTGCCACTCCTGGAGGAGATACAAAGGTGAGAAGAAAGTATTTCAGTCCTAACTAATATGTGTTTTAAACATAACTTGTCTTTGCAATCGTCCTCTGAACTCTGATCACCCTCATGTTATCTCTGCAGTCGGTGCAGTCTGTGATATCCAGTCTGCTCATCTCCCACATTGAGCTGCGTTCAGAGGAGAGCGCAGACATTCAGGCTCATTCCCACCAGCGCACTGTGGAGAAACTGGTGGTTCCTCCGGGTGAGACCCTTTCAGCGTACCAGACACGCTACCTGCAGGTAGGCACACGTAAGGGACGTGTTGTACCCTCCTTGTCCCCTTCTGTGGTCTGCTAATTTCCTCAACTGATTCAGTTGTTTCACAAAATTGAATTTGGCATTTAATGTAATTTAGTTTGATCTAAAATCAGTTTGGTAAGTGGTCGTTCAGCTGGAAAACTAAATTTGTATGGACATTCAACAAAGGGTAGAAAGACTAGAGGTGAATAGGACAAAAGCTTTGACATCTGCTGGAAAAGGCAATTTAATAAAAAGAAATATCAAAGTTTTCCCTTGTTTTCTTTTCTTAAAAAAAATCTAATACAGCCTTTTTTAAAGTCTTCCCAATGTTTTTGATTTTAATTTTGTATTGCCCACAAAAGAAATGTAATTTTGTGACAAACAGATTTTTGCTAATACAAATCCTGTATTATGTATTTTTGTACATAAATGTTTGAGGAGTTTGAGGAAATAAATTAGTTTCTATTTTTCTCAAGCTATTTTAAAGAAGAAGGTTGTTAAATAAATTACATAAATAATATAATAATAAATTATAATAAAACTGTCTTGGGTCCTTTTTATCAGAGGACTTTGCAACACTTCTTGGTGCTTTGCTGCCACCTTTTGGACTCAGTCTGGATTTCTTTTTTGAGAACCTGATTTCTCTGCATCACATAGGTTTTTTCCTGGGTCAGCTAATAATAAAATGACTGATTGGTCTTGAAGGTATCATCCTGTTACACCCCATGTTATGGCTTTTTGTGACGGTAGACTAAGTTGCTCTGGACTACTGAACTCTTCCTGCTGTCTCCTTGTCTTGGCTCGCTGTCTGATTGTGGACACTTCTATACAGCTGCGCTTTCTTTGGTTTAGTCGGCTGCTGAAATAAATTACATGTTCTACCTTGAAGTCTTCCTCCTTGAATACCCCTAAATTGTCTTTATGTTTACATAAGCGCCCCCCCCCCCCCCCGGTCATTAGATGGTTTAATTGTTTCTTCCTGACTGCAGGGTGTCCACAGCCCTTTTGTTAACCTCTGATTACTACCCCAGTCGTGTTGGCAAAACTTCATCTTTGTTGAGCAAATCAGAAGAATGAACCAGTCATGCAGACACATTTTAATCACAGATCAGTGGGTATTGCCCCCTCTTTTCTTGTTTCTCTGCATTGGGGTTTTGATTAGGCACTGATAGAAGCTTCTTAGACAGATGTGTGTATAGTCAGTGAACGTCTGCGTTCCAGCTGGTGACGAACCGTTTATCATAAAGGTTACACACTGTTTGTGTTCGGATGAAAACTGATGGTGTAATATAGCTTATGGTTTATGAATAAAATTATTAGTTTAAAAGACTTGAACACAGATATTCTTGTAACTGATTTTAGAAAATGTTTTAACACATTGTAAATAAGTCCTTTTCAGTGTGTAGTTTACTGTACAGCAGGCAGGAATTAAGCACCAGCCTATTTGGTAGGCACCAGCTTATATTGCGAAGTGATCATGTTTTCAAAACTAGGTAGGACGTGCTCTTTGGTTCGCCACATTTGATCTAATAAAAAGGACGCAGGAGCCTTTAATGGTAGCTGAGGCAACAGTGTTCCTTGGACAATGCAGATAAGTTCTTGACTGTAGTGTGGAAAATTATTCAGATGGTCTTCCTAAATAGAAAAATACCCAGCAACTGCATTTTGAATGTGGAAAATGCATGTGTGGTGAAAAGATTTCACTTTCATTTATTGAAACAAATTGGGTTTTTTTTCTTATCTGCGGTGAGCCACTGTGTAATGCAGAAAACTAAATGTAACTGAAACAACAAAACAGGAGACCAGCATGTTTTATTGAACAAAGAAAACCACAGTAGCACTTATATGTTGCACTTACATTTTTAAAATTCAGCATAGTGTCATAAAACACTAGAAAAAAAGAAAATTAAAGAATTTGTGTTTTTAAAGGGACAAAACAGCTTACATGTACAATGGCTTTTGCAAGTGTTTACACAGATCAATGCTTCTAAGCTTGACACCAAAATAATTTTTTTGAATAATTTTATTATACATTTTTGGGAATGTGTCAAATTTGTTAACTTTTGATCTCCAACTACACATTTAATAGCATTCAACAGCAGTCCACTATAACATTTTATAGCCACTCCTGTGTGAGTTAAAATTATTGAACAGTGGAGATTTGGCTAGTTCACCAGCAGTTACATTTTCACTTTAGTTAACTTTGCATTTCTCAATTGGTGACCGAACATTATGAACAATTTTATCTAAAAATAGATATTAGCTTTACTTAAAGTACAAACACAGTAGATACTCCGTGCACTTATACTTTTGTGGTTGCATTGTTTCTACTTAACAGCAGTCATGTATGCAATATGTCGATCAGTGACTTACTGACACTAATTTAGCAAGTAGAAAAACAAAAACTGATGAATACTTAAGTTTTTAAACAAGTGTTGAAGCATGATGAATACATTACCTTGTATCACTAACTTCAGAGAAAAAGATGAACACCATCTTGTTGTATTGATTGTCATTCAGCAGTGAGATCTGTTCTCAGCATTTGGTTTGTTGAGGTTACATTGTCACAAACATAATGAACTGGTTATGTTCACAATCTTTACATTATCATCACCATCTGTGTTGAGTTTGAACATGTTTGAGGCCACTAGTTCTGGTCTGAATGTTGTCCAATGCACAGATCCACATCCCTAACACAGAGTTGGACTGAGTGAGACTAGTGGCCCAGAAACCTGCATTTGGATTATTGCACTTACTGTTGAAACAAAATCTGCAGTATGAGCTGTATTTACTAGTCTAACCCATACATAAAGAAAGAATTGAGCGACAGTGACAGAGCTCAGGTAGCAACAGAGTGATTGTGTCATTAACATGGCTGCACGTAATGAATGTGCAACCAACAAATAGAGAGGAGTAAGGCTGTGTCAACTGAAGCTTGTTTTCCTGTGAATGGACTGTTGCACATTTCTCTCACCATTCACTGCTCACCACAGTCACAGAGCACTAACAATTTATACTATCACATTTTATTAAACAAAAATTAAAGAGGAAAAAAGGTTTTAAAGCAGGAGGTAAATGCAGTGCTTCACAATAGCGTCTGGTTTGTGTTAGAGAATGGCAATAAGGTTTCCTGACGGAAATAAAGAATTATTTAATATGAAAAATAATGGAGGGAAAAATTAAAGTAGATTTTTTTTAAATCAAAACCTTTTGGCTGTGGAGTGTGGTAGGCTGGTGGTCAGTCAGATAGGGATGACTAAAGATGATGATGTGCCAGAGGCTGTGGCTGATCTAGCTGGGGCAGTGTTAAGAGTTTGAGGCTCAAAGGGTCACAGGCAGGGACGCTGCCTTCCTTTCAGCGGCGCTCCAGGAACCAGATCTCATTCTGACGGTTGCTGTGGGCAGGGTTAGTGTAGCCGGCCACGATGAACGAGTCGTTGACACACACACCTGGAGAGTCCAGAAGCTCAGCCATGGCACTGATCTGATGAATGATTGTCACTTCGTTGGTGGGACCTGTAAAAGCCCTGTTAAAGAGCAAGAGTGGTAAATTGACCGATTTTAAATTCTACTTGTCACCAATTAATAGTGTCAATTCTTCAAAAGTGAGTTAATTTTGAATAGAGATCAGTTCTATTTTATTCTCTACTAACCTTGTGTATACAGTTGTGGCGGGCCAGACCTCTAGGATGATCTCGTTGTCATGTGGTTGTGGGGGCTGGGCCTGGTGCTCAAGAGGGAGGTAGTACGCCACAGTCACATCTCGGGAGAGCACAGAGTGATTCTCATCTGTTCTCACTACTGTCAAAATGGGCAGCGTCATGCCAAGGTAGTCGCCTACAGTCAAGTAAACAGAAACTGAAAGCTTGTAGTTCAAAGAAAAATTCTTGCGAATGAAATAAAGAACCTGATTGTGTACGTCAAATACTTTGTTGCTTTTGGACTCACCTATGGAGTTCTGCTGACAGATGTATCTCATTATCTTCATAAAACCATAGCAGATGCTCTGTTCATACGTGTCCTCGTGCATTGTTATACAAGCCCAGTGGCCCTTTTCATACTGACGTTTCTCAAACAGCACTTCCCCACACTACAAAACAAGCACATAAAATAATAAAAACATCAGGTTATACCATAAAACAGAGCTGGAACAGAAGAGTCTTAAATACTATTAAAACTATATAATCTTAGTGCCTGTGAATTTCTCAATGAACATGAATTTTAAACTACCGTACAAATATTCAAGAAAAATTTATATCGGCACATTTCAGGAACGTGAAGTAATTGCTTCACTGCTACTGGATGTCAATCAACACTCATTTTGCGAGATACTAAAACCTGCTCTAAGAATAGAGTGCTATGATTAGCCTTTGTTTCACCGGAGCCACAGACAAGTTTTAATGAACTAATTATGTCAAGGTAAACCAGTTAGCTCTCTTTATTTATACACTTCTCAAGGGAGTTTTAACAGCTTGGGTGACATGACTGCCTTGCCAGAAATAAATAAATAATTGACATGCAGTCACTTAACGTTAAGATCCCTGATTGTATATGATTGTTGTAGAGGTAGGTAAGAAAAGGCTTTAATTTTGTGCATATGCTACAAAAAAGTAAATAAAATGGAGTTTGTTTCTCCGTTACAGTACTCAGTAGCATCACTAAAACATAGGTACAATTACAGTTAGTAGAAGTATTTAGTTAATGTATGTAAAGATTCAATTCAGGTAATTTAATCTGGCCCAGCAAGTTAAATATATGTTTTATAATGCATTAAAGCTCTAAATTAGAGTAGATGTTTTTCTTTTATGTATGATAAAACAGCACAATGAAACAGGTTCATATAAGCTGACAACTCAATGTGTTTTGGTTAAAAAACAACCCAAAAAAGGTACCTTCTCTTTCCGCATGAGGAGTGTAAAAGGCACATGCTCTCTTTGACTGCGTCCTTGATTGTTGCTGCTTAGCTGTTGAATGGGTTCTGCCATATCTGTCACACAGACAACCAACATGTTGGCACAAAATAATAGCGAGAGCTGACATAACTGAAACCATGTAAAGTTAGACAGTATACACAATAAGTTTACTTTATTTGAAATCATATGCAAGATTTGATACATGCAGGTAAAATCACATTCTAAACAATTCAAAGTAACTCTATGCCTCTGTTTGTTGATGTTTTAGGTCTGCATTTAAAAAAGTAATATATTTCTATACAGGTATGCAGATCACTGTGCCAGAGAATAATGATTATTAAAACTGATGGGGAGAATATTGACTCATGCTGCTTAAGGCTAGAATTAAACCAGGTTTAACTGAGAGCCTACAGCCCAAGCCAAGGATTTTAAAACAGTGGTGCAACTTTTTACCAATACTTAAATGTATGTTCTTATTAGATTTTATGTGGATTTTGTAGTTGTGTTTTTAACTGTGAAAGAACCAACCAATGTTGATCAATGCCCTGAAGGACATCGGGGGTCAAATGGGTCTGTGTTTTTTAAATGATCAATTGTTTGACAAGCGAAGCTGCCTGTTTGTCTTTATGTGGGAGACAGAGAGGGTGGACGTTTTCACTAATACTTTTATTAAAGGGATTTTATGAAAGGAAAGTTGCATGTTGAAAATAACTCGGCACAAAAGAGAAATATTTTACGCCAACTTATGTGTAGATTTCAACACAACCACAACTTAGCTATTAAACAGTTATATATAAACACAACATATACACACAAATACGCTCAACAGTTTCTATAAAAATATCGTAAATGTGGAGTAGTGATAATTATTTAATTTTTGTAGTGTGACTGTTTTTACATCCAACTTTCAGTTCCACAATTTGGTTTTTGTTGTGTTGATTTTATGTCTGAAATTTCAACTTTTTTAATGAAATCTGTTCATAAAATTAGCTTTTACTTGCATCATTTTGCGCTTAGTGAAATATTTAAATATTTACTCTTACAGAATTAGAACATCATAGATAGGATTTATGACACTTATAGACATATCTAAACAAATAAACACCAAAATAAAAGTTGTTGATACTGTAATAACAGATTTGTGTTGCAGGAGGATTAATATTCTGTAAATTGTGTTGTTTTACTTGTTTATACATATTCTGAATAAGCTTCAAGTGACACAGTATTTAAAAAAAAAAAAAATTCATTGAAGAAATCACAAACGTATTGTGCTCTTGGCAGTGTCTCTCAAACAACATTTAGACCTGAGCTTTTGGAACAATAAATTTCATCTTGTTTACACTGTAAAAGTCCTCCACACATTCTTATCAGTTCTCATCTGTCCTCATTTTACCCTTCAGTGACTCACGGAATAGAAGATCAATCACAACTTCTGTACAGGACATATAACCATGCACGCAAAATGTAAGGTTAGAGATGACACTATAAAAAAGTGCATCTTAAACGATCCCTTGCAGTGCACACCCTCTGACATTAGTAATTAGTCTGAGATTGTGTTTACAGCTGATTGTTGTAAACACAAATTAGCTCCTAGCTCCAATCAACATATTGAGGCAGCATAAAAAATGACAAGAAATGCTTTTATCATTTATGGCAGTCTATAATTCTACAAAAATCAGTATTTTGTTCTTACGGGAGAGTTTATTTATAATAAAGACTGCTCTTTTTCAATAATAATACTGCGTGTATTTTGATATAGCCAAAATTTTCAGAAAAGCAAACGTATGAAACCAAAAATTAAACCAGCTCAAATGCTTTCCTGCTGTAAATTATTAGCTGCTTTTTAGCTTTTTATAGACTTTATATCAGGGATCTGGCAAAGTAAACTCTGAATATAACCTGGTGTTTTTGATGCACCCAGTTCTGTTCTCACGTCCTGATTCTTTGGATAATGTCCAAGAAAAGCTGAGGCTATGGTGTAAGTGTGAAAGGGGATTACAACAAGCGGAGCCTCCCACCTAACTCCACTTTGACTCCATCCCAATTAGAGCAAAGGAGTTTACTGCAACCTTGGCCTGTGTCCTTTGCTAGTTTAGCAAAGAGCCTACATTTTAGTACCCACACAGGCAAAGTAGATAATCGCCTCGTAGACGGAAAGTACCAGAAAGTATATTGTTCCAGGTAAGGTGTCCAAAGTAAGGTGTTCCAGTCACTGTTACTGAGTTCCCAGTGGACTTCCTCTATGTTTTATGTTAAACAAGAAATGGATAAAATTTACATGTGAGCTTTTATAGCCAAGTGCACCGCTGTGTGTTGACGTGCCATTGTTGATTTAGATCTGATAGGGCCCCAGGGTGGACATGATAAGCTTTAAGGACAACAATCACAAATTTTGAAACCCTGGTTTGTACAAACAGCCACAGATGTAAATTGATAAAAAAGTTTTGGATTTTAAGTTTTGTTTACCACTACACAAGGTAATGTAAACATGGTTATCTGCAGTGTGTGCTGAAAACAAAAGCAGGAATTAAAATGTTGAAAGACTAACTTTTCTCAATGGGTTCATTGTTTAGGATTGTGTGTGTGTGTCTAATCTGTAATTAGCAGTTCTACAGTTCATTGTTTGTGTCTCCTGGCAAGTGCAATGTCTGTATTTACATGAGAAAAACTCAGCCTTTTCCCTCCTGCATCAGTGCAGCCTGAAGGACTTTTGAGTTGCATGTTTGTTAGATTCATCCGCCTTTAAAAGGCAGCTCTGAGGTTGCAAAGAAATTCCCATTTAAATATTCTTGACCACATTTCTGAAATTTTTAACTATTTCATTCCCACAAAGTGACATATGGACCATCAGCTCTGTCACAAGGGTTAGGGTATGTAATTCATTGTTCATTGCTAGCTTTGTGCTCACCTAGAAATATGAAAGGAAAGAACAAAGGAACTTTACATATTAGGTGTAATTTCACACATTGCAGTGTTCTATAACAAATTGTTACAAATTTTATCCTCAACCTCTTTTTGGATAATGCACACCGTTATATTGTGGTTGGTGGCTGTTATTGAGTGCATCATAATGGAATATATATCCTTAGTCAGCTTTTTAAAGCAAACTCTGGGTTAGACATTGGTTATATGTGAAATTTAATTCAAAAGGTGGCATCAGTGGGGTGTAAATGTACATATGAATATACATTTGACTTATTTGATGTTACTATGCTAAAGCCTTTTAGTATTTCTTCTGCAGTTCTTATGTTTGTGTATATGTCAGTGGCAATCTTGTATCAGAAAACTGATTCTTTTTTTTTCACAGCTGGAGGTATAGATTATCTTAAATTCTGAAACAAGGAAGGTCAAAAACAAAAGTTTTAAGTGTCCTGACAAAGACAAACTACTTTTGTAGTTTTTGGTTGTTGTTTGTGCAACTCAGGAAAAATGAGGAGAAAGTAATGGAGGCTAGTGTGCTGTTTTTTCTGTACAAAATAAAAATCTATATTGATTTACCCTGGGAAACTTCTACCTGGTGACCCCTCGCCACTTCCTGCCAGTACTGGAGCATTCGGTCCGAAGCGTCGTCTGCCTCCATGGTTTCTCCCTCCCCGTCCAGGCTGCCATTGTCCGAGTCGGAGAGCTGCTTGTCGCTGAAAGACTCCAGGTCCTCCAGGGTGATCATTCCGTTTCCTCCGCCGCCGCCACCTCCGCCGCCACCTCCGCTCATCTGACAACCGCCTCGGTCCATTACAAAGCTACGAAAATAGGGTTTCGAGTGGTGGAAAAAAGTGATGATGAAAAAAAAAAAGTTGGATTACTTTTCAGTGAATTTGCTTAGTCTTGCTGTCAGTAGTTTATTTTTTTTCCTTCGCAGCGCCGTGTACAGTTTGTACAGATTATCACAGCCGGCTTCTGCTCAACACACCAGTCGCTGCTACGCTACACCCGACGTATTTAACCATATTTGTTTTCGTTTTTCATTCATAAACTACGTCCTTTTTGGGGAGAACGCTTAAAAAGGCAATAGAAACCCCTTTGAGTTCTCGGCAGTCTGATTTCCCGTGCAGAGGAGCGCGACACTTTAAAGCCAAGCTGAGCGTAGTGTTTATGAGGGCGGGCCACCCGGCTGCGGGCGGCAACACATGACGCTAGGGATCTCACAAACTCCGCCCCCCTGCGCTGCCCCAGCTTCTAAATATAAGAGACTCCTGTCAAGAGTACAGGCAGTTCCTAAACAGTTTGAGGATCCCAATCTAAACAGTATAACTAAAGGTAACATTTGGCATATTCATTCACATTTGTTGTGGATTCTAATTCAGATCGATATGGGGCGCCAGGTGTAAAACAAAATGTTAAAAATCTCACTAATCCTTTTTTTTTTTAAATTTAGCACACTTTTTAAATGTAAGGTTCAAGTATCCTTAAACAGCATTTAGAAACCTTAGCAGCATTAGCTAACCATCATCCTGCCATAAACATCAACACTAACCACTGCTAACACTTCCGTTTCCAAGCACCAGCAGCAACGGCTGCGTTCCATTCCGAAATGTTTAAATGTACATTCAACATTTGACATCAACATTTACATTTAACTTTTATATTTCGATTCAGGATTTAATATTTACATATATTTTTTAGCATTTAAATTGAACATTTTGAAGAAATTAGGAAAATGTAAGAACAGTGAGCTAAATAATAAAATGGCAGTGGAAATTTTTGAACCAGTATTTCACTCTCAGAAAGTGTGCTAAATAATGTAAATGTGTTAGGGACATATTTTACCATTTTGTTTTACACATGGCACCCCACAGATTAATGTGTAGTTTATAAACAAAGTTTGATTATCAACATATTAGACTAACCGTATTAATAGAGTAACATAAAAAGCCTTTTTTGTTAGACCAACATGCTTAACACACCCATACAGATGGACACTTTTGTTTGTTTTTAAGGTTTTTTTTTCTTTCCATAAAGTTGATTAAGAAACTAAATAAATGTCATGTAAAAGATTAAAAAGCAGAACTAATCTTGATCACCAGGGGACAGCCTTGACAAAAATCTATTACTGCAACAGCCAGCCGCCATGCCGTACCCTTCAACATGCACGTAGAGAGGGCATTATACAATCCACTATATTCTGTGTGGGAGTGTCTGAATAAGTGTGCCAGTAGTTACAGTAGCAGCCCTCTACAAGGAGGAGGGACCTCATAATGCCTCTCCTTGTCTCTGTCTACCTTAATTGCTTTCAGGTCTAATCATTATAGTCAATGGTTTTAGGCAAACCAAAACTACAGTGTGAGCCACTAATCCACACTTGCAGCAAAAGTAATCTTCATTTTTTTCTGACTTGGTAGTGTCAGTGATGGACATACTTCCATCCAGTAGATAGAAAAGACCATTTTACAATATTAATCACAGTGGTATAGTCTTTTTATTCCCCAATTTCTCTCAATTAGCTTTTTTTAATAGAGTTTAATGTAAAACATTAATTTGTATTGTGTTACTTTCATGTACTTGATATATTTTTGAAAGATTTCAAATGAGATCCTTAAATCATCTGTTATTATAAAGTTAGTAGCAGCACCCTACGATGCAGGAATTCTTCATAGATTAACTCAGACGTTCTATAGATGCAGAAACAACCCAATTCTGTTAATACAGGTGGTCACAGACTCAAGTTAACTGTTGTAAATAAAAATTAGGTTGATTTGAAGTTGCTATGGCATCACAGTGATGTCTTTCTGCACATTCTCTTGTTGCACTTCACATTCCAGCTCAGCCCCCAAAAAATGACGTCACTAATCTGGTTCAATTTAATCTCATAATCTGGATGTGACCGCAGTATACACATGCTCACATTGAGATCCACCGGTTTGTCAGCAAACGACAGACAGCTGGGTCAGGTTTTGGTTTCTTTCAGCGTATGCAGTATTAAGTCAACATTTTGTGACCCAGAAACTAATTCTTTAACAAAAAAACACTCCAAACTGAATTATAGGTGGATAAATCGGTGAATCGAAAACCATGGGTATGTAAAACACATAACAAGAATGGTGGGGGGTGGGGACGGGTCTGCTGCTTTAATGATTTAAAGTTTATTTTACCAATGCATTTTTTTAAAGTATGTTGTGTTTCTAGCAGTAGGGACATAAGCATGTTCCATCAGAGACCAGTGTGAAACATTTTCTTTCTGACTCATTATAATGACACACAGATATTCATTAGGCACCTTCTTAAACCCAAAACAGACATAAATTGCCAGAAGAGTGCTAAACAACTCTTCAAAGCTTGGGTTTCCAGTCTGGTAAGTTCTTGTCTAAATTGCATATTGTTTTTTTTTTTTGTATGCATATCAGCACGACAGATCAGTGGTTAGCACTGATGCCTCACAGCAAGAAGGTCCTGTGTCCAATCCCCTGTTTGGACCTGCAATCTTTTTGTGCGGAGTTTGCAAGTTTTCCACATGTTTTTGAGGGTTTTCTCCCA
>JAVKLF010000002.1:8075165-8093198 GCA_034783495.1 Millerichthys robustus
TATGTTCCAACCTCAATTTCTGACACGTATCCACATACTTCTGGTGGTTTAAACAGACTCGCCTTTCTACATAAGCAGCTCTGATAAGGAGAAACATTGATGAGAAAGTCTAAAATCAAGCACCAAAAACAGGGAGATCAACAGATCAGGCATTCATTCTTGGTGCTTCTATCTAAACATCTGACAAGAATCTCTACATGTTTGGGTGAAATGTTTATTATTCAGTGCATGCAAATGTGTTCTTTTCAAAAGGAGAAGGCTTGAACTCTTTGTTCCCTTTAGAGGAGCATGTCTGAAAAACAACTCCCTCGGGAGGAATGACGATTCCTAATCTCATTAATGCCAGCTTTTCGCAATCCTGAGTGAGAGGAAAGGGCTACCAGATTATATATGAACTAAACATAATGAGGGATGTCTGATTCCCTTACACTGTCTATTGAATTAGTACGTTTCTTGAAATTGGATGGTAAAGTGGTGAAACATCCTGTGACGTGCAGGTATGGAATTTCACGTTTTCTCTGATATTTAGCAAAATAGGTGCACTTTTGCTCTATACCCTGCACTGCTGCTGCTTGAACGCAGTTTTTTTTTCATAAACTGGTGCTGAGAGCAAGTCTTGAGATCACTGTAATGAGTCCGTAGCGCCACACGGCTACTGACTGAGATGTACACGCGTCGAGAAACGATGGAAAAAACCCCGACGGCTAGTGTTAGCCACTGATGCTAACGCTATCTGAAATCACTTACCTCCTGCGCACCCAGCTGCGAAGTCCAATGCCATTCCCTCTAACAAAATTAATTGGTTGGAAGGTGATGTAGATGTAATTTAATGACAGGAAGAGTTTATGAGCAATCTATAATGGGGTGTGGGATAAGAACAGCGAGTTTCCTCCAAGAACTGATATTAAATTGGCTATTTTACATCCCCCTCCCGGCTTGGTGCTCAGTCAGGATGCTCGGCTAAATATTTTACGCCCTACGGATGCCGGTTGAATGAAAGATAAACTACTCCAGACTCTGAGCGCCAATACTGTCTTAAATCCTTCTACTAGAGTTCTTCTTCCTGCCAAACCTTTTCTATTTCTGTACAGCCGCACGAGGCGGAGTTTCGCGGGTGTGAAAGAGGGAGCGTGGGTGCCCTTATTAAGACAATCCAATCGGATTACTCGTAAGAAGGCAACACCCCTGGTCGGTCCTCCTGTCCGCCCCCCACACCTATTGGCTGCTGCCGGGTTAAAAGCGGGTTATAATTGTCGCGAGTGATCCGTCCACCGTCAAAATCAACACTGTTATCGCTTTGGTCCTCGTCATCTTGTGTGCAACAACGATACAGACCGAATGACCCTGAAAAAACGTGACAATACACGCAGCCAAAGTGAGGTTAGAACACGAAACAACCCGATGAAGCGTTGAACTTACCGCTGACACGTTCAGGGACCGGAAACACGGTGGGAATTTTAATGTAGACGGCCCATCTTCAGCACAAGAAAGTTTTAGTTTGAAACTCTGGCGTGAAAAGGTTGCAATCCTTCAAGGAATGCGAGGCCATAAAAGTGACATCTACACAGGACGTGCTGATCTGGTTTCAACAATAGTCTAATGTTTCTGAGAAGAGACCTCCAGGAATTAGTTCAAGAAAATTAAAAAAAGCAGCCCTGACTGTTCACTGACCCGGATTTCTCTGAAAAGTTTGTAAGTAGATACATTCTGCTTATGACAAACAGTGAAAGACTAGAAGTGCTCTGCTTGTGAAGTTAAAATAATCCTGAAAGGGGAACAGCAAAAGTTCATCACTGATATCTTAGGAATCGGACATTCTTTTCCTCTTAAGTACAAGCATGATGTGGGGAGTGATGGGCTGGACTTTAACACATTGTCCTCCAGAGAATGATTACATGGAAGAGCTAAAAGTGTTTTTTGCGAGTTTCCTCCCCACGCATGCATCGGTTATTTTTCAGCACTCATCAATTCTAAAATTTCCAACTAATTTGTGACAGCTGACATTTCTGATCACTGCAAAAAATAAAAATATCACTTGCACTAACAGTGACTCATTTCCTTAAAATCAAAGTCAGCATCCAGTAAAACTGAGTAAACTCAGTTAATTTGTAATACACTCTTTGTAACTATGACAGTTTATTGTGTAATACAAAATATGCTGCAGTCAGTGAGTGTTGTACTAATCAGAATTTTTGGGTGTACAAAGTTGCTTCTAAGATAAACACTGTTATGATTAATAACACATCATGTTTCCAAAACAATATTCCTTAACTTTATTGTTACAATCTGGGTAAAGCTTTATAGTTTACAGAAACTTAGGATTTGTTTTATTTTTTGCTAATGGTAAATTGATCGACTTAATTTCCAATGTGTAAAAAGCTATGTGTCAAGACAAACCATAATATATCAGCTGTAAGTTGTAAGCTCTGCTTAAAATAAAAGACTTTTTTTCTTTTTTAAATAACCCACTGATTTGCTTTTATAAATGCATTTTCATTTTTCAGTGACAAAACTGAAAACTCATCCCTCAGACTCTGAAAGACAAACAAAAAAATGAAATCTGATATCTAATTTGCAACATCAAAACTTTTGTCTCATTTAAAATCAGGTCAGTATTGCTCAGCTTATAAATCTAACAACTTCTGACATATCACTGTTTGATCTTTTTTCACGTTATAATTTCTTATTAGTCATCTTTACCGTACACAACACAGCTGCTGCTGCACTTATATTAACATTTATTAATAACAATGCTGCTGTTTTCAATAAATTCTTACACAGTGGATACATGTTTTGTGCTGTTGTTAGTTAAGCAGGTTTTAAAAGGCTCCATTTCAATCATTTACACTTCATGAACATAAATGTGTACATGACAAGCAGCATGAGGGATGAGCAGTGCCATGTGTAGTTTTGACACAAAGCTCATGATAGTTCTAGTGATTCTGATGAAGCTGGATCTTCGACGCTCTGCTGAGCTACAAGTGAAAATTTAAAGGCCTGGGTGTCATGAACTGCTTCACTATCTCATCTGTGACTTGCTTGCGTTTCTCCTGATGCTGGGCGATCATCGGCTGCAGCGTTTCGATCAAAATCTTCTTAAGTTCTCCTGTTAGGAGTGCCCCACTTTTGTAATCCTGCGTAAGGTGGAAATTAAAGGAGTAAGATTCAGTTCAACGTGTTGAGCAGAAAATAAAAAAAGCCTGAGGCCAGAGATCAATGCTGAACAAATTTCAAGGACAGATTCACAGAGCATGCACAGAGAATGAAGTGCGTATTTTCCTCTCACCTGTTTGATTTTCTCCAACTGTTCATCATCCTCGAGGAAGAAAGTTAAATACATGAATGCGACGTCTACGTCTGGGTTGCCGCCGTACTTCCTGTGCTCCTCCACGGTATCTTTTCCTCCTGAAAATGCATGTTTGTTGATCTGTGAGGAATAAATACAAGTTAGGTCAGTCAACAAAGTATATTTTCAGAGTTGTATAAATTGAGAGGAGCACCTTGTTTTTGATCTGCTTTGGCGTGTCAGTGAGGAAGATGGAGGAGTTCATGTCACTGGCGCTCATCTTTGTCTGCGCCCCCTGCAGGGCAGGAAAGAAGGTGGAGTGCAGCAGGGCTGGTTTGGGATGACCAATCCTTGGGGCAACGTCACGTGTCATCCTGAAGTACGGGTCCTGGGTGAGTGAGAGGACAAAAAGGATTCTATATTGTGTAATAGTGATATAGTTTCATTTTACCGTCTCCTGTTGTACTTACCTGATCTATGGCACAAGGGATGAGGCACTGTACATCTTTTCTGCTTCCAAAGATCTGAGGGAACGAGTTGCTGAAAGATGGTGCTGCCTGGATGGCTGGGAAGCTGATCTTTCCTGGATGAATGAGTTATTAAATTAACAATAAATAAATACAGAGTAACAATTAAACTTCAGAACAGGGACACTGGGGAACTCTATATAGAAAGTACAACATGATGCAAAAGAATGAATGTCTATTCATGTATCTTACCTATGCAGTCACTGTCTGTAAAGCCAAAGATGCCCTTAACCTGATTAAATGTCACGTGTTTCTGAATCTTCACCACATTTCTGTAGAACTCGGGGGATGCACTGTGGAATGTAATTTAAGAGAAACACTATGAAAACAACCCAATGCAGACTGCCATGAGTAGCACTATTTTAACTAAAGTTGTCTTAAAATATGGAAGATTTATGTTCTGCTTAAAAATGATATTTTTATTAAGAATACCCCATGTAGTCAAGATCTGAGAAAATGAAGGTCTTGTTGAGGTCAAAGCCGCAGGCAATAATATCTCTGGCATTTTCAACAGCAAAACGGTGGCATTCTTCTAATGTTAGATCTTTCCACAGATATTTCTCATCATCCGTCAACTGGATCACCAAGGGGATATCAAAAACATCTTGAAGCCATCTGGAACAGGGAGGTAAAATGAGCTCACAACTAAGATTAAGCTTAAATTTTATTAAAGATATTAGTTTCACTGATGAAAATGATTTGTTGCTGATAAAACACACCTATAGAATAAATGCTTAGTTTAACCCAGAAAGATAAAATGAAATCCTTAGGCTCTGTATTCATACACTTTAGAGGGAGAACTCACTTTGTGAAAATGAAGGGGATAAGGTGACCAACGTGCATGGCCTCGGAGGAAGGACCCCTGCCAGTGTAAAGATAGAAAGACTGGCCCTTCTCGTATGAATCGAGGACCTGATGCATATCTCTGCACAACACAGTGAGAGGAAGAAGCGGATTTATTGAAATGTAATGCCTGAATAAAAACTGTTGTGTCTTTGCTAACAATTTTATTTTACAAGAACAAATTAAATGATGAGTGTGTGTTAAAGAATACCAACATAAATTGTATTGCTGGCACCAAAAAATGTTTTTTTTTTTTTTTTAGCAATTATTTCTCTCTGGATGCTCAAAATGAGAAAGAACAAAAACCTGTGTGAGAAGAAAATTCCTCTTCTTAGAAAGCGATGAGGTTTCTGTCCAGAGACTTTTTCGATTCTATCCACCAGCTCTTTTTCAATCTTACAGCTACCAAACCTCACTAAGGATTAAAAACTTGTTTTATTAATCATAAATTACCTTTCATATCAGATTTTAACACCACAAGAATCATACCTATGAGTTTGTCATAATCTACTCCCTTGGCGCTGGTGGTTGAAACATTCCACGGGTCAACTGTGTCCTCTTCATCTGCACCATCTGACGCAGGTCCATTATCTGATACAACCATGTTTTCTGGTGGTGCACATCCTGCTTTATAATCCTGACCTGTCATCTGTTTGTAGTCCGTTTTCAACTGTAACAGCAGCTGGACAGCAGCATCAATGGCAGCCTGGAAAGCCAAAACGTAATAATTAAAACGTGAATTTCAGCAAAAATAACTAATTTTGTCTTAAAAACTGTTAAAACATAAAAAGCATTTTGTGAGATTTATGCTTGTGGAGCATTTTTGGTATTGTCATTTGTGTTAGAATGAATAAATGACATTTAGGAAAAAATGTGAAAATTCAAAAAGGAAAAAGCATATCACAGGCCAATATTCTATTAGCAACAAGACAAAATATTGTAGATAAAAATTAGAGTAGAGTAGCTTTGTCTCTTTGTACCAACTGTTTTGTTGCTCCCCTTGTTTGTTATTATTGAAAGTGACATTTATTTGTTGTAAGAAAAAAATAAATATGAGCAATGAAGTCAATTACCTTCTCTGCTTTGGCTGTTTTTAAGGACCTGACTTTTTCTCCTTGTTCGTTCAGTCTCTTGTACAGCTCCATCGGAGTCTTGGCTCCTTCCCCGTCTCCTTGGCAATCTGTCATCTCCTCACTCTCACTAGTCAGAAGATAGAAAATAAGTTTCTTTATTTACAAAGGGGGAAAAAAGCAGTAACTAACATCTATGCCCAAAATAAAAACAATGTAAAATATTCTGCCAGCTCTTTTTTTAGCAGTGTGAGTAGTGGTTGTAGTGAACTTTTATATGTATTGCCCCACACCTCAGTACAGTAGATTAGATAAAGTAAGACCAATGAATAGTACATAATATGAATTGACTTGAAGTCCAGAAAATGCCTTGCTTTGGCCATAACTGAAATGTTTCTTGTTAATTTAGTACAGCTATATTTAATGTGGGATTTCCAACAAATTATGCCATCTATTATTACCCCTAGGGATTTAGTTTCATGCACGATTTCAACATTATCACCCAGTATCTGTATAAAATCTGAGTGCTTTAGTTTATTGTTTGTGAATACTATGAATTTAGTCTTGTTAAGATTTAGTACTAGTTAATTTCTGTCAAACTATTTTTAAATTTTAATTAGATCAGATGTAGTCAAACCTGACTAACTAAAAACGACCAAACATACATATTGTCAAGAGAATCTATATATTCTGCTAAGCTTTTGAGTATAAAATTGACAGATTATATGAACTGACATAGCTTCATATTTCCTCTGCATCAGCCAAAAAGACTACCATATGTGATTATAGCTAATTTGCTAGCTAACCGTTTCTCATACCACTCATTTCACTGAGTTTACAAATTTTCAGATTTCTTAAATAATAAAAACATTAAGAATTTATCTTGTTAATCAGACAACGGAATTTAAAATTTATTGTTAGCAGCGTACCGTATAATATTGTCCACACACAGCTGACAGCTCACTCATTCAACTTGCATCAGCTTTGGTTGAGCTAGTGTTTGAGTCAATTTCTTCCCTACAGCAACCGAGTTTGTTCGTAAGTTCCGACATTCAAAAAGCCAAGCTGAAGCTCTGAAAAGCTGATAAACAGAAAACTCTGTTATATGCATACAACACACGTAAATATTGCTATCTTCGTCAGTATGAATTTATACGAAACCTGTGAATTTAAATCAAATGTATTTAATAAACAAAGTCTCGGGGAAAAAAATGGCATGACTTCGTTTCCTGTCTGGAGTTTTCAAAACAAAAGCTTTCAAAAAGAGAAAGAGTCCAGAATCCGTTAGCAAAATGGAACATTGCTTTTATTCTGAAATTGCGCATTTATTAAAATTATTTTGCGGGATGTTGAACATGGGGAAATAAAATGAACACTCAAAAGTCTGGTAAATTGATGCCATCTTCGGACTGCAGGTACACAAATGAAGGCTTACTTTCTGTCGGTTTCCTCTATAGTGTAGGCCACTTCCGGGTTTTAAACAGAATGGAGAGCGAACATAGTAGTTAGCTAAATTTGCTACAGGTTAGTTGATCCAGTAAACAGATGCTTACGTATACGGCATCCATACTTTAAATAACGTAATTGAGCAATACAAGTATAATGTCTTTTGTGACGACACTCTGTAAAAGAGGCAACAATAGTCTGTTTGATTGTTGTCCAGTTTGGTACCGATACAAGTGTCCACAACTTGCCTACTTAATTTAATTGTTAATAGTGAACTAATGTATATGTTGCGCAAATATCCAATTTAAAACTAACTTCACTGCAGTAATCAGATTACCAATAGTAGGCAACTATCCAAATTGCATAAAATATTTTTTTAATTAGAGTACCAGTTTAAAATATGTATTTAAAACATGTTTTTTTTAAACTAGCACACCATGTGTATGTTTATGAGAAAAGTTTGACATAATTTTTAATTCTGTTAATCAGGGGAATATTTTTATAGATGTTTTCTTCACAGTATATTTCTCTTTCTTATAATAGATATAGATAATGAATGTTTTAAAGTCCCCTTGTATTACAAAAGCAAAATTCTCCTAATTTTATTTGGATAAAAACAGCAGCATCTCATGCTTTTGCACTTAATAAGATTAATCTGATGACATATTGATAATCTCATAGTGTCAATCTAAATGTGTTTCTTTTCACCCAACACTAAAGCAAATTCTTAAAAGCTGTATAACTAAATTGTTCAATTACATAAAAATATTGGGATTATTTTTGTAATAATAATAATTATTCACTGTTCATTGGTTTTGCTTAAAAAATAATTTCTTTAAATGTAATTTGAGTTCACCTAGTGAAGACCACTAGATGTCACTTTTGTGCCTTTAATGAGTTAATACTAACAACTGTGGTCCTGTTATTTTCAGTGTCACATGAAGATGTCTTCGCTGGTGGCCTATGATGATTCAGAGTCAGAGGATGAATCATCTGACCAGAGGGAGGAAAGCACATCATCTCCTGTCCAAACAATATCTTATGAGCAAACCCAAGCAATTGCAAAAAGTATTCTTTTCAAAGAATCTGTAACTTTTGCCTCTGATCAGAAAGTTTTACGCTCAGAAGGAAGCAGTTGTTCATCACATTTTTATTCTCAGCCACAACCCTGTAGAGACTTGGAGAGAAAATCTTGGAGTGAAAGTGCAGTGTCTCTGCATTTACCTGCAACTCAGGGAGTAGATGTACCACTGCAGACTCCTTCATGCATTCCAAACAGCTTCAGTGATGGCTCTAATCCAGCAAAAAGACTACCAGCTGTCGTGTCTGGTGTTAGACCATATGTCCCTAAGAGACAGAGACTTTCAGTGGAGACATTGAACCCAAAGTACCCATCAGAGCAAGTCCAGGGGGAACAGACCAGGAAAAGTCTAATTCTCTCAGATGTGTCTCCACAACTGAAGCCATATCTCGACGAAAAGCCCAGAGCAGCAGGGATACCGAGGAAACTTCAAATAAGCTTGGAAGGCCACCAGGGCCCAGTTAACATGGTGCAGTGGTGTCCTGTTCCGCACCTCAGTCACCTGCTGCTGTCTGCCTCCATGGACAAAACATTCAAGGTAACAACAGTCACATAAAAATAACCATTTGCCATTGAAATGACTGCACTGGAACACTTGTGTGGTGCAGTTCTACTGTACGCTGGGCCCCATTTGTCATGACCGCTCTAGGACCTATAAAAACAAATCGTCCATTTTAATTCTCTTTCAGGATGTTGAGACCCTGTTTGATAGATCCATGTACAGGGTGATCTAATCAAAATGGCTCGAGGCAAGTACAAAGTGCATTTCGAAGGTCTAAAACGGCAGCACTGTAGAAATCTAATATCTGCCTTGCTGCTTCAATTCATAAATTCAGCACAAACACCTTTCTTCAGGATCAAGTCCGTCACTGTCGGCCGAATCTGTGTCGGGACCCGTGGGACTTTGATATCTCTCCATCCCTTTCTTTTTGCTCGTTCTGATTCCCCCTCCCCCCCAGCTTTTCTTCATTTCACACCCGGAAAACAATCCCTCATCCCTCCAATCGTAAAGGTCAAGCAATCCGGCTGCCAGTGTCTAAATGCTTCTCTACCAGTACGAAATCACGTAGCGCACCAATATCCTAGGAGAACTCTGACTAATTAATGATTTAAATATGAATGAGTTCATTTGCATAATCATACAAGTGCAGCCACCTAGTCTGGCACCTGGAGACGAGCTGTATCCAGCAGATGGTGGAGACTAGCAGAGGATTGTCAGAGGTTTTATTTATCTCAAAATGCTAAAGCAATGTTTTGTTTGTCTGTTTTTAAGTGAAACCAATCGCAAGAAGTACATACTAGGTTCTCTTATTTATTCCAGTGTACATCTTGTGAATAATTTCTGCTCAATTCAAGCCGTGAAATTTTGAAACGCTAGATTTATTCCACAGAGCAACTCTGGTTTTCTGCTCTACGTGTTTCTGTTTGGCAGAGAAGATGTGTTGCTTCAGGGTCACAGTGTTTATTTCAGTATAGAATTGCATTATTTGCTGCAAAAACAGTAAAATGTACAAAATGTTCAAAAGCCTGGATGTGTTTCACGCCGAGGTCACAGGAAATCATTTTTGGCTGTCTTGGTTGAATTGTAACCATAGCAACAATATGATGTCTCCAAACAGTCCTACCCTTTAGCTCTCAGCTTCCAAATTGATTTTTTGGAGCTGATTTATAAAAAAACTACTGAAAGAAGTCTGACTGCATGTGTTTGAACATGCTCTTGGAAAATTATTGTTTATATTGTTAGCTTGTTTAAGCAAGGTTATTTTGGCGAGTCCCAAAAGTTAGTCTTGTCATTGTGAATACAACGGTTGTTGATTTATTCTACATTATTAACCTTTAGTGACATTTTTAGTAGCCTACTTTGACTAGCAGTCCAAAACTTAGACATTGAATAAACTATCCTTGAAGATAACCATTGACTTTAAACTTACTAAGTTTTATCATTGATGTCCCTCTATTTTCAGCTAAACATTTTTAATAGTTTGAGAAATAAAATGCCGAGCTTTTCTATAAAGGTAAATAACACAACTGTTGGTGCTAACATTTGTTTGCTGAATTGCTGAGTGTAGCTTGAAGCTCCTTGAACCGTTTTGTTGGTCCTTCCCGTCAGCTGTGTGAAAATTCAGATTTGCAGCTTCAAACAATGTAAGATCTTAAAATCTATATTTTAGTCTTTAACACTTTTACCTTGTGAAGGCTTGTGATCATTTGATACACGGATGGATGCCTTCAGATGGAGTTAATATGTCACCATCCCATGATGAAACCTCTTCCATGTATTAGTGTCGGGCAGTTCTCTTTCTCATCAGCTTCATATCTTCTGACAAGCTTTCTCCTTCCATTGCTTGAGTTTTCTCTCTTCGTGGAACATTATATTCCAGAAAGGCTGCAGCTCTTTTTACTCCCATATTTTTGCAAAGCAGTGAAAGTGGAAACAGTTGTCTCATTTTTAATGCATCTAAGCCAACAGTCTTTATGTAATCAAGTTCTGAAAATGCCTAAAATTTGAGTCGTGTTTTCATTTGTGTTGTTTTGTGTGAGGAATTAATTTCAAATCATCAAAATAGTGCCAGTGATTGCACGCAAAGGCACATTCAGCGAACATGCATAATGTTTGGATTTTTTCATCCTGCTACATTTACATTTTTATTTGAAAAAGAAGCTTATTAAAAATGATGGGCTTAACATTCAGAGGTCCACTTAATAACTGCAGGTACAAATGTGATAATTCCTTGCTGCTTATGTATTAGTAATGTAGATTTTTGTTCACATTTTTCATCTCTTACAGTTTTTCATCATTGTAGCTAATATTTTCTGTTCTTCCTGAGCTGAATAAACTATGTGTGGGTTTTCTGTGCTTGTGATTCTCCACTGTGCTTCATGCGTTCAACATGTCTTCCTCCATCCTGTCTGTCAGACTGTTTTTATTATTATTATTCCCACTTGCTAGTCTCCATTGCCTACAGCAGGTGTAAAACAGCAGTTAGAAGTTGATAAAAATATTATAATATCATTTTAAAATTATCAAGTCATTAGAGAAGCAGCAGATTACCCCATGAATTATTTGCAAGGATCTGCTTGTTGCATTTCTTAAGTGGCCAGTGAAATCAAAGTTGATTGGCATTTCTATTCTAGAAGCACAAATCTTGCATTCTGTTGATTTATTGCAAATGTGTGCATCGAGTGGTTTTAATGGAAAATGTTTGTAGGATGCAGGTACTTCGTTGGAGCAGATTCTTTTATGGCAGTCAGGGGCTTTTTGTCAGTTTTTGTTGTTGCCTTCAGATGGCAGTGTTCCTCTTAGTCTAAGATCAAACGGGAACAGGAATATCCTGCTGAACAATCATAGCAGCACTTCCAATAGAAAAATCACTCCAATATTTAACGTGTTCCAATTAAAAGTGTCAGTCTATCTAATACTACCCCACCACCACCACCTTGAGATGTCTCAGGTATTCAGCTTATTTAACTACTGCCTATTGGATTATTTTGTTACCCTTTTTTAATCCGGCTCTGTTCTCGGGCTCCTTCGGGAGCAGAAGTACAGTACTTTGTTTCCTGTGCTGGATCGAGGCAAGTTAAATAATGAAGCAGAGAGAAAAAAACCTGCAGAGCTCCACCAAAGTTCTTCTGTGGCTCTGGTAATTCCAGCAAAAGAAAAAGAAAAAAAAAATCCTACATCATTAGTGCAGTCAGTGGGCACCTCACCAGACCACCCATTGGATTTCAAGCTGTGCTTCTTGGAGAAAGCCTTTGTGCTTTGGCATGTCTTAGAGAAACCAAAAAAAAAACCCCGCATCCCTGATTAAAATACATGATCAACATGTTTGTCTGTTTGAAACCCGGCACAACAAGTGAAGAAAAATGCAGAAGCAACAACAAAACCAGTGCGGCTCATTAACATCTTTTTTTTTATTTATATACATTATTTTCATCATGATGTCACATTTCAAAACAGCAGGACTTTATGTTGTGTAGTCATGGTTCTATAAACAGAAAAATGCAGCAGGGATGTTTTTCTGTTCTTAAAGAAACCTTTGAAAACACTGAACTATTTAATGATTTACACACAGCTAAATAACTTTATTATTATTATCATCATTTAATTTCACAACTGAATTGATTTGTACAAATATGCTGTTTTTTTCTGCTCACTTTGCTCATTGATTTCCTTTGGCTTCACATTACATCATAATTTGTTGGTAGTTTCCTTTGATTTATTTCCTAAGATTTTAAAAGTCAAAAAAACCAAATGTCACGGACTCTGGCTCTAAAAATACAACTTGGCAGCACCCACGAACAAACGTGGCCAGAATATCAGAAAATGGGAGTTATTAATGTCTCTTTGTCTGCCTTTATTTTTTGTGGCTGATACTCTCTGATGCACTTTGGTTAAAATACATCAAAATTCTTTTCAGTCATGCTTTTACAGTTATTTTGTTTGAAACCTTTTAAGGAATGACTCTCTTTGCGTACTTTATTAAAAAGGCGTCTTTTATTTTGAAAAGCTTGTGGCAATAAAGTTGGGGTAGCTGAACTTTTAGCTTTTTGTGTCACATAAATCTGTGCTCTCATGCATAGAAAATTGATATGTTACACATCCTCTAACTTTTTTTCAAGTTTAATGCAATTTTGGGTGTTCTTTTTCATGGCTTTGTTGCTGCACTGTGGGTTTATTTGTGACTTTGGCTTGTGTCCATGCCTGACAGGTGTGGGATGGAGCAGAAAGTGGACGATGCCTCAGGCTTTACACCTGCCACTCGGGAGCCGTGCGTGATGCCTGTTGGACCCCCTGCGGGCGACAGCTTCTCACCGGCTCATTTGACAACACGGCTGTGATCACTGACGTGGAGACAGGTAAGTAGCAGCACTTCGCTCTGAATTTCTCCACACATTCCTTAAAAACATACTAGATTTTATCTTTTTTATGTCGTGAATTTACCTTGAACTGAACTCAGTAAAATCCGTTTTTTGTTATGGTCACATTTGTATGCTTGTGTTTACGCGTGCTAAACCATGTAGATTGCTGTGTTTATGTGGGTTTTTCTCCAATTCACTGTGACCCAATTAAAATTCTCCATTGGCGGTTTTTAATTAAACATTTTTCCAGGTACTCTACGGCTGCTTGGCATTTGTAGCTCCTGGAAATTAACTCAGAAATTAATATGGGGGTTGATTTGAAATCCCTTTGAATCCCAAAATCTGTTTGAAATCCAATTTGTGAATTGCTCAGCTGCTTCTTTCTCTCTGACTCAGGGAAAACACGTTGAAATGTGCAATTTCAAATCAGTTGAAATTCAGACATGTTTTATTGATCCCAAAGGGAAATTAAGTGTTGTTGTAACTCATTTTTATTAAAGATTTGTGGTAGATGGTCATGATTGTGGGCAGGAAAGATCTCCTGTAGCGGTCTGATTTACCAGGTCTACCAGGTTTAACAGACCACAGTTTGTTTATTTTATTTTATTTATTTGGACATATAAATGTTTTTTATTCCCACTGTAAAGACTTATCCAATTGCAGCCAAGAAATCAGCCTTCCTTTCCCTAAATGTTAACAAAAATGTACAAGAATTCAGACATGTCTAGTTTGTCTACTTGATGTGGATATCTGTCTCTGCTGGTCGATTTTTTAGCCAAATCTGCTTCCTAGCTGGGTTTGTAAAGAATGTCAAGGTGACATTTAGAAAAAAAAAATCTATAAATTCTCTTGCTTTCTGGCATGACATATGTTGAGCAGGATCTGAATAACTTGTAGACTGTCTGAAACAAATGATGCATTTCTGCACACCTGAATGTTTGACTTTTAAGTAGAGTTACCAGGAATCATTTCAAAATTTCAAATCTCTCATTGTGTGAAACTGAGCCAGTTTGAAGAAAATGAGCCAAAGACATCAGAAGTGATTCTGAAGCCCCACCCCCTGCAGTCTCTTCGTATATCTGGGGTCAGCGCATGGCGGTGACGGCTCGCTACAGTTTGCACTTCCTCTCCCAGCACGTCTGTCAATATCGTCAATAGAGCCTACGATAATAGCCTGGCCCGCACATTAGACATGCAGGAAGCTCCAGGAAGGGAATCAATAATAAATACATCACGACAGGAGTAGCTTCCGTGACCTTATACTGAAACGTCACTAACCGCAACTATAAACAAACAAATGCCTCTTTAATGGCCAGGGCCTTGATCGGCACATTTAGAGAAGCTACAGAACAGCAACTGAAGTAATGTCAGACTTCCACAAAGCTCTCATATGGAATACTCATTATCGCCCACCACCAAAACGCCAAATATAATTCTTTTGTTTTTGTGTTTAAAATATGTTATCAAGCACTGAAAACATCGTAATGAAACTTTTACATTGGAATAATTGTATATAAAGATACAGTTCATAAACTTTTCGAGTTGACCCAATTCAAGATGACTGCCACAGCCAGCTGACCTTAAAAATACAAACCAAAGAAGATGGCAATAACTCTGTCTATTATCATTGACCAAATTATTAAAATGATAGCTTAGACTGATTCTTAACACACATTCTGAGTGCTAACAGACGGTGCAAGGCTTTTGTTGAAACTTTTACCAATAAGTCACCTGTGCTTGTCTGTTAGCAAAATATTTCATTTACCACTGAATGGATTTTAATCAAACTTTCAAGAAATAATCACTCAAAGGTGAGTTCAAATCTAGATGACCACTACAGTTAAATGATAATCGTTAACAAAGAATACGTTTTACACTGTCAGTTTTGTGAATATCGTGCTAAAATTTGGTGTGCTTGTAGCTGAGAGTCATTTACAATACATACTTCAAGTGCTATTCATAAGATCTTGCATAATGTTATTTTTAAGGTTGGATCAAAGCGACTTCAACTTTGTCATTTCTTAACATAAGATGATCAGTCTAAAACTCTAACAATGCTAGGTGATATGCATTCATTCAATGAGTGCTAGGTTTTTACTACCACTAGGCCTACTACTATTTTAGACAAACAACATTTACTCTCTCACTCACATCTAGGGACAATTTAGAGTTACCAATTAGCCTAACTAGACAGTATTTGGAAACCTAATTCAACTATATGGTTTCTGAGAGTCAGAATCTGCATGTGTGTGTTGGCAAGAAAGGGTAATAAGTCTGGGATCTCAGCCTGAGAAATGGAAGAAAATTCAATTTAGGAGTGTATTAATGTGGGAGTTCCAGCCCAGTTCCTGAACAACTGTAGCACAGTTTAATGTGGTGGGGGCTGGAATAAAGTCACATCTAAGTGCTGAAAGGAACATGGAGAATCCATCCTTCATAATATTTTAAATACGGACCAGCTTCATTCTGGTTCCGACATTCAGTGTTAAGCCTTTTCCAAATTATAGCTAGCTTTTTGTTAGAGTTTTTGCTCATGTTTTACTACTTTTAGTTTTTTTTTGTTAGTATTTTGCTATTTTTTCATTTTAGCTTGTGTTCTGCATCTTTTAGCTAGTCCCCTGGTACTTGTGGCTTTAATACCTCAGTTTCAGATCCTTCAGCACACCACATCTTTACAGAAAATGCTATTTCTCTAGTTGTAATATTATGGCTCTAAAAATAAATAAAGCTACAGCTACATAGTATGTATTAAGAGTGTTTTCCACATCTTGATTGTTGCACACTCCTCGGTTTACTTCAGCTTAAGGTTCTTCAGTAATCAGCGTCAGCCCTGTAGGACATGTGACCCTTCAATTACCACAACAAACCTAATTGACTTCAAAGAAGGATTTTCATCAACTATTTCAGCAGGTGTTGTTGTGTCCTCAGTAATTTATAGAGTAAGATATCCAACAGACCAGAGGGAGGCGGTCAGAGCTGAAGAGAAACATTGTAGAGTTGGAAACAAATTTGCTTTATCTGGACACGGTGAAGAGCCATGGTCAGACACTCTAACCTTTTGGAAAAGTTGACTGGCCTACATAAACATTGTGGCCAAGGTTTACACGTCCGTTTGAACAAACATGCATGGAAATTCTCTAAAGAGGAAATAGACGGAAATATAGATCATACAATCTACCTGGAAAGCTTGATTTTTGCAGTGTTAGTCTACTAGTTTGATATTGTTTTTCTTATATTTAAAAAAACTAAAAGCAATCTTTTAGTTCAAAAAGAAAAATAAATGCGTGTCCTAACTAACATAGCTGCTCTCAATCCAGTCTGCCAGACTGGTGGGTTCTTGGTAGGTTCTGTATTGGATTCATTTAAAAGCAGCCAGCCTCATGTGGGAAGTGATGCCAGAGGGCTGCTTTAAGTTCCAAAAACTGCGCATTAATACCCCAGTGAGCATTTGCAATATTTATTACAGAAACTTTGTCAACTCCAGATTGGAAGGAGACTTAAAAAAAAAAAAAAAGGTTTCCACAAATTCAGCACATTTATTCTGCTTCTTCTCACGTCACGTCATCACATTGGTCCATCTGTCTCCTTTGTTAGACTTTGGGTTTCAAAGTTTACCGTGATGTTTAAAGTCATAATGTCAGATAGGTTTGGGGGTGGGGCTCAGCTTGAGTTTGGAAGTAAGGAAGGGGATCTTATAGAACATAAGTTAGGAACCACTGGTCTAAATGTTTTAAAACAAGGTAAGAAAGACACAGCTTAGTTTTTTATTCCCCCTCTTCGTGAACAGACCTTTTATTTTGAACCGACATTTAGTTGTGAAGCCGAGGTAGGATCTTTTTTTCATTCAGTAATTGTTTCCTCCTCCTTTCTTTCTGCCCTGCTATCCCAATCGTACCACATGTCCTCTACTTTGTAGTCATCAGTTGAGTTGTGCATGCTCTTCATGCACTGATCCATCAGCATAAAGCTATTAGAAAAGGGAGGGGCGGATCACTGCAGCTCTTCCTTATCTGTCAAACCAGTTAATTAATATTGCTTAATTAAATCACGACGAGGCCATATTTATCACATGGTAAGTGTTGGCTTCTTATTGTCTCTCCAAGCATGGGATATTTAATCTCCATGGCAGATCTTTGCCACACTAAGCCAATTAAGCATAAAGGCCTGATGAAACATCCTGTTAAAACTTTGGATCAAATTTAGGAGCAAACTAGTCCAGTACAAAGTAGAAAAAAACATCCATGCATAGGCTCTGTTTGCAATCTGTGTCTTGTTCTCCTTGTTAAAAAAAGCCCTCACCGGTAAAATCCTGGGACAGCTGTATAATGAAGCGTGTTTGTGTTGGGGGTTAACGGGTGGGGTCTTTGTTGTTTGCTCGATGAATTAATGAGGATCCATTCGAGCCCCGTGGTGTTGCACTCTGTGCAGATTTTGAGCTCCTGGCTCAGACTCTGCCTTCATGTTTCTCTCAGAGAGCTAATTTCTTTGGCCGTATCCTATCAGACCTAATTATACTTAAACCCCCTCAGCATTTTTGTTTTCTGTTTAAGTGTGACATTTTTTTGAGACTGACTTGGATAAAACAGCCTCTAGCCAAAGCATAATTCTGTTCTCTCTCCTCAACATCACAACATCACTGTCAGTTTCATCTTTCTGTTTTGAGTGATGTTTAACTCTTTTTAGAGGCTAATAACTTCATTATCGTGCTGCTGCTCAAACACACATTAATTCACAAAAGCTTTGCAGCGTTGCAGGTTTTTGGTCAGCACCATCTTTAAATAGGTTTAAAGCAGCCTGTTCCTGGTCAACCAGTAATACATCTAGGAAGAAAATCTCCAGTTTCAAGATATGATGGCAATCTGCTTGAATGTTCTTGATCAAAAAACTCCAAAGTTCTTCCTTTCTTTTTACCCGTCCTTT
>JAVKLF010000002.1:8093298-8106484 GCA_034783495.1 Millerichthys robustus
AAGATATGATGGCAATCTGCTTGAATGTTCTTGATCAAAAAACTCCAAAGTTCTTCCTTTCTTTTTACCCGTCCTTTGTTTTCCATAGCACCTTCCTGCAAGATTTACAATATTTTGTATTCACTGAGCTTGTTCGTGAATGCATGCACAGTTTAATTATACACAGTGTTTACAGCACAGAGGTGTAGGGAGTCCTTCAGAGGGAGCGCTGCTAAACAAAAACACATGAAGTTTCAGAATAATTTGCAACTCTAAGTAATGCATTTTTATTTCATGTTGTGTAAAGGTCGATTTGAGATATCGGTAAAAGTGATTGAGTTATAGCTATGTTTGCGTTTGTTAACGTCATGTGGTGGATATCTTGAATTGGACTGACTCCAATAGTCATCAGTTGTAGATCTAATGACTGCTTGGTGAAGGTTTAGTCCAGGGCTTTATGAGATATGTTGCTAACAGACAAATAGGGTTGACTCCAGCAGTTAACATTGAAGTTTTAAGCAAAGACCTCTTGCAATAATCTTGATACATAAAAAGAATATAAAAAAATCAATTGGACATCATGCACAAATATTAAGCAAAATGTTATATTCAAATTCATATGCTAATTAATTTCAATTGAAACCATTAGTCATGCTTATTAGAATTGTTAGGTTATTTTCTCTGCGTTCTTATTTAAAACTTGAATAATTAATGCGTCGGAATGGAAACATTCATTATGGTGTAAAAGCACTGAAAACAGAAACTCTACACTTTTCTTACCTGGTGCACAAATATCTAAATGACTCATTCTAAAACTTGAGTTATCCCGAGAACTGTATTTTTTTTTCTATTCAGCGCTTTCTGCATTGTTTGTTGTTTACAGGACAACAGGTGGTGAAACTGGACAACCAGTTTAAGGTGATGTGTGTGGCCCTGCACCCCAACAGCCCAGATGTTTCCCTGTGTGGAGGTTACAGTCCGGAGGTCAAAGCCTGGGACTCCCGCTGCTGCAAGGTCTGACTTTTCCTCCTACATGTATCTCATACAATCAGTTTTACTGACTTAAAAATGACATCTCTTCAGCTGCATACTAGTTTAAATCGGATCTCACCTTACCCACTGATCCACGCTGGACGTCCCGGAATGACTCTGCTGCAGGCACAGAAACACTCCAAGTTATCTCACTAATTGTTCAAAACAAACCTCAATTTAATCCAGGCCTCTTAGACTGTCCCTGTGAAGCTGCAGCCTAATATTGCTATTAAGCCTAATGGAGGGTTTTATATGATAATCCTGCTCACTTCCTCAGGATCTGAATGCTTGTGTGTAATTTCTCCCCTCAGCGAACTGAATCGTCTCCCAGCAGGGTAACAGATTTAATACAGTGGAGATGCTTCTGCTAGTAGGTGTCAATACAAGCTGCAGACAGCAGCGGGCAGGCTGTTAAAGCGCCGGTGCCCAGGCTGCGTGTCGGGCTCAGGCACGAGCTGTCTCGCTGTGGGGCCGAAGCTATCCCAACATATTGTCAAGGCTGATTTCGTCTCGCCCACCCACGGTCTCAGATCCTTCAAATCATTATTGCGAAGTCAGGTAGACTCAGGAGGCTGAAAAGAAAGGATCCAGAACTGTCTCTCTCGCAGTAAAAAACACCTGAAAGAGCACAACATTAAAGCTACGAAGAGGAGTGTGGTTTAAGTGACAGGTGGAGGTCAAAGGGCAAATTTGCTCTGTCCACTCAGCTCTGGTTTGACCAAACCACTTTTGAAACTAAGATTTTATAAATCTGAGAAATAAAAGAACTGTTTTTATTAAGCTTTAATCCCACTTGAGCAGCACAAACTGACATGCAGTATTTTGTAACTGTGGAGGGGTGAAAATGTTGTATTTTATACTTAAATTAATACTTATTTTCTAAGTATATATAATATATGTAAGATACATAACTAATTAGGTAATAATTAATTTCTTCATTAGACTGTCTTTAATCTGTGACTGGTTTTATCTTGCTGTTTGCATCTGATGGCACTATCTTTGACCTTTTCACAGTGCATCTGTAGAGATAATTTTAGCTGAGTTACTCTTAAAAATCCAGTTTATTCCCTCCAGGTGCGCGTCCGCAGCATCAAATATAAGTCAATTTGTTTAATAAAAGTCCAATAGAAGTACATAATAGGAGATGTTGCATGAAATCACTACCTTTGGGTTTGATTCCCAAGCTATCATTATATTTTATAGGCAACAGCTCAGTGTGTTTGATTTTATGACCTTCTGCCTTGAGCAAGAAAGGATCAGATGTTTTCTTTCTTATTGTTGATTTCTCTTCTGAACCAAATACATCTGGACTGTGTTTTTCTATAAGTAACACTTGCCTGATTGCAGTACATTCTGACCGAAAGGCGATCAGTTTTGGATTTAATTGAGCTTTTTTCTGGTTTAATAGTAAGTTGGACATGTCTGTATTTGCTTGCATGCCTATTTGTGTTCGTGGATTTATGTGTTTGTGTTTCTAGGTGGTGAAAGTGTACAAAGCAGGGATTCAGCAGACCTTAGACATTCTTTTTCTGCGAGGTGGGGTGGATTTCATAACGTCCACAGACTGTGTTAGCAGGGATTCTGCAGACCGGACCCTCATCGCCTGGGACTACCAGACCACAGCTAAGGTTTCCAACCAGATTTACCATGTAAGTGTTCAGAGTTGGAGGGTGGGGGGGAGAAATCCCCTTAATAATCCCTTTAATACACGAATGTCTGCCAGTAATTTTAAATAAAACGTTCAATTAAATGACTTCTTTTTCCCTTGTCAAACATTTTCAGGCACATTCCTTAAAATGTGTCATCTTTTTTATGTGGAACAAATGTGGAAATGAAGCATTTCAAACCAGCATATTTTGACAGTAAAATAGTATAAGAGGAAGTCTACAATCTGTTGAGTGATGACTTTTTAAAAATAGGGTTATAGGGTTTATTCATCTTAGTGCTTTATTTCGATTGAACTCATTTTCATCTTAAACGGAATGTCTGAACTAAATCACTAATAGTTTTAAAATCCATTTCTGTTACTTTGCCCATTTTTTGCAAAAGTCATTTTATTTAATAACAAGTACTTACCCAGTATAACATTTAAAAAAGTGTCCTATAATTGTTTAATTTCCCTTTTAATTTGTACCTTCCACTCATTTGGCCACCAGGAGCGTTACACGTGCCCGAGCTTGGCTCTACATCCACAGGAAAACTCCTTTGTTGCCCAGACTAACGGGAACTACATGGCACTGTTCTGCTCCCAAAAGCCCTACAGGATGAACAAGAGGCGGCGATTCGAAGGACATAAGGTCAGTAACCACTGCGACCTCAGAGCGGTGGCAGGGCGTTGGGGGGAGGGATACACAGACCCAGTTTGTTCAGAGCAGCAGTAAGGAAGTCTACAAACTGAAACACTCGTGATCCAAACCCTAGGGTCCACTGTCTTCATAAAAAAATCTTGCAGCTCTGTAACTTTTTTATTTATTATTTTTATAAGTGTTTTTTTCTTTCCTATTTTAACCTGCTGATGGAGATCATGAAATTCTTTCAGGGGATGCCCTTTAACGCTTAAATTTCTGTTCCAGGTGGAGGGATTTGCTGTGCACTGTGATTTTTCTCTGGACGGGACGATCCTGGCCTCAGGGAGCTCTACTGGTTTCGCTCACTTCTACGACTTCCACTACGCTCGCACCCTGCACTCGTTCCAAGCTCACAGCCAGCCCTGCCTTTGTGTTTCACGCCACCCTGTCCTACCTGCGACTGTGGCCACCTGCGACTGGGCAGGCGAAATTAAGATCTGGCACTGACTGTCTGAATATGAAGAAGTAAAGAAGTAAATACTTAAATAATAATTCAGGAGCAGCACTTTGGGGCCAAATCATCGCATAAAAGATCTAAATTGATCTGAAAACTTCTGCACAGATCAAAAAAAGCACAAACTGTTGTGACTTTAAGCTGCAGAAACTGCACACACAACATTATTACATTATATATCAACTTTCCACGACAAATACAGACAAAGCAATTGTTAAGGTTTTGTAAAAACAAAAGTTAAAAATTAAAAACATCCAGGACATTTTTTAATCAAAACAGTCCATATTTTGTCTCACACACTGCTGACTGGATTCTCCTTGGCTCCGATGTGACATTCTTGTTTTTTTTTTTTTTTTTTTTTTCTCGCCAGCAGCTAAAAGCAGCATAGAGAGCTGGCTTAGGGTCTGTCAGGTTCTTCCAAAATCCTGCCAATCATCCACACAGCAGGAAAGAACTATTCTAATCTTTGCTGAAGTGTTTAAATATGTATAGTTGATAATCCATTTGATAATTTTCCATCTGGTGCCTTCAGTGTTAGGTTCTACTTGTATTAATAATAGAAAATAGAAAAATCGAAGCTTTTAATGACTAAAAATAACCTCCAAGCAGTTTGGGAAGCTGAATGTGTGCTAGCATGTAAGTGGAAGCTGCTGCTGTGTAAAGTTATCTGCTGGTGTGTTTTTTTTTCCTGCTGTCATGTTAGTCAGATAACAAATCACCACATAACAAAAGAGATAAATGTAGAATAATTGACACTGATTGTAGTAATAGCACGTTTGGACAACTCTGGAAAATATATTTGATTTTGTTCTTGATCTAAAAAACTCTAATAAGTCAGAAACTGTTCCTAAAAAAATGTAAAATGTTGGAGCATCACTTAGCAAAATGATGTTGAGAATTTTTCAGATACAAAACATTCAAACAGTTGTTTTTTTTTAAAACTTTCTACAGTAGAGTGAACCCTCATTTATCGCTGGGTTTACGTTCCTAAAAGAACCCGCGATTGGCGAAATCCTCGAAGTAGTCATAAGTCAGTAGCTAATTTTTTTTACAGTACTACAGAACAAAACCAAAATTAAAACCTGTTTTCAGTCCCAAGCATTTGTTTAAGAAATAAAAATAGAATTGTTTTCTTACAAATAACTATGATATACATACTGTAAAATATTAATTTTAATAATCAACCTACGCAGTTGGACACATTGTGACTCATGCGTGTTTCACAGTTCCTCTGACTGTGCGTCTTCATGAATCCACTCTGCTGTAGCGTCCTTTTCTACTGAAGGCCGTGGTGCTGGTGTCTTTTTCTGAGAGAAGAACATAGAATGGGTAGTTGTTGGCGTTCTTTTTTCTTCTGGGCAAGAATATTCTTATGAACAGACATACTACCTTCGATTTTATTAGAGAACTGTATTGTAATGTGTTTTCAGTTCAGGATGCAGAACACAATGTGTGTTCATACACTAAAAAAAAAAGCATTAAAACTGCACTAAAAAATCCGCGTAAGGTGAAGCGCTTTATAGAGAGGGTTCACTGTTCATGTATCTCCTGTGAAATCGTAGGGAGTTTCTAAATTAGGTTCTGCTAAAATTAGAAATTTGCGAAGCTTAATTGGTTAAGAATGACTCCGCAAGCAAATTATTGAACTCCAAAACAAATTATTAATTGACTATGTGATGTACAGAAGACATTTAGTCCAATGTGTGTTGTTTAAATATACTGTATAAAAGAAAGGAAAAAGAACATTTTAAAAGTGCAGGGTGTACAAATAATAATAATCCAAGAAGTCCACTATGCCTTTTTCTCAACACCCATTTTTATTCAGTAAATAAACAGACAGCAAAATTCTATAACCATGCATCGGACAGACAGACATGGTAACAGTGCAGTGAGACAGCAGGCCTGCAGGTCCTGAAACAGGGCTGGAGGTAGAACAGAACAGAACCACTTCAGCCTCTTCATTCAGGGTCAAAACATTCAATAAATAGAACATGACCTAAACCTATTTAAAATAGTATTATATCTGTATATGTAGCATCTGTTTTTGTACATTGTGTCCACAAAACAAAAAAAATTATACCGCTTTATGACTAAATTTAGATTCATTACCATTCCATCATTTCAATTAGGAAGGCTTTTTATAGTTGGTTGGTACAAAGTTTTAGAACTTTAGAAAGTTTCAGAACAACTTTAAATGAATTCCTAGATGAACCAGAGGTAGAGAAAAAAAATCTTATTTAACAGTTCAGGACAGAGCTGAATTCCTTATGCCTGTCATCCTTCCTTGGATCCTCAGAGCCACACAGGCAGAAAGAAAAGTTGGGGAGCACAGATGTTGAAACATTGTCATTTGGCAACTTTCGACACAAGAGTAGCAGATGGTTGCATGACTGTTTGGCATCAAGACAACCTCTCTGCATCTCTTCATATTCATAAGCCAGGGTCTCATATTTTCCTGTAATACATTTTATTTTCTCACTAACAGGACAGCATGCCTTTGCTACTTTATATTTATCTATACATACACAATTGATCTATTTTCACAGTGTTATCTCTGTAAAACTGAGGATGCTGGTTTAAAGCAACACAGTGACTGTACACTTTAGCTTTAACTAGTTATTTCATACTTGTTCCGATGGTTTTTTTAGCCACCTTTGTTTGTATTCTGCAGGACTTTCAGTTTGCTGGAGAAAAAACACATAGTACACACTGTACACAGCTGTTAGATGTTGTAAAGGAGATCGTTCTGTCTGAACAGGATTAAGGCAACTTCACAGGTGTCCTGGTTTAGCTATTGTGCAGTACAACAACCCAAATGAACATCTAATTTCGATACAAAAATATGAAAAACTCCAGCTGTAGAAAATCAAAAGTCTTGCAGCTAATATTTTTGTTCCATGTCTGTGTATTAATTCCTATTGAGCAGGTGAATGGTTTGTTTTGTTTGTACATTTATTCTAAATGTAATTTTGCACTATCTTGTATATTCTGAAATATGTGAAATTCAAAGAACAAATCCAGACAATTACTTCATAGACTGAAAGAGGAAATCAAGCTAAATTGCTAGAAAATATTCAATATCATATAAAGTAGACATTTACTATATATTATATACCGTATGGTAATTGCACAGTTTAAAAAAATGTTCCTATACAGATAATGTCCCTATGCCAAACAGTTTATATGTAAGTGCTTTTTTCTACTCTGTAATGTGCATTATAAAACATGCATTTTGCTTAAGAGAAAATAGAAAGGGGATAGGTCGTTTTAACATCTTGCAGTCAGCACAGTTCACAACACATAATGGATAACTCTTCCAACATGAGTAAATAATTCACCCCATTACACACGCTTTTGTTCGTTATCAGTCCTGCTGCTAATAAAACCAGGATTGATAGTCTTTTACACGGTGTGCTAACAGCGCCAAAAAGAGAGCAGAGACCTCATTCAGCTGAGTCCGAGCCTTCATCCCAGTGAAACTAATTAATATTCTTTTTACTAGAAAATACTTCAATGATAAATAAAACATACTGAATAGCTGGTATTTGGTTGCTACACTGTATTAAGATGCACGATAGAAAAAAAAAATGCTGCAGACTGCATGAAACGTGCCGTGGCTAAGACAGAAAATAACAACAGTGTAACACCTCGTCACAAGTATGTTTACCGCAGGGAGCCATACGGTGCAGTACAGTACAGTAACTTAGAGATCGTCATCATCGTCATGCAAAAACTATTAAAGATCTCTTTAACCGTTCAGTTTAAAAGTGTTCCGTAGAGCTGTGCCTTGGTCAAACTGTCCTTCCTTGTCAATCCTGTACTGCCAAATTTTTGGTATCTTGGAGAGGTCTTCTTTGGCAGTGCAGGGCCTACACTGATGGCAGAGCTGGAGCTCGGGCGAGGCCGAACGCTTGGCCGGGGGCTGGGGTAGTGCTGAAGACTTGAAGCTTCCAGCGAGCTGTGGTGTAAGGATTCACCAGAGCTGTCCACACTCAGGTTCATATAGTCCTTCTTGGCACTGCTAGCTGCTGTTGCTCCGCCGCTGCTTTCTTTGTCTTTAGAGCTTCCTGAGAGGAACAGGCTGCTTTCAGAGTCTTGACTGTCATTCTTGGCTCTGTACAACATAGTTGTTTTCTCCTGCTTACGATGCTCTTTAGGTTTGGGACTGCGGGTGGGTGAGGGGGAGCCCATACCAAAGCACTGGTCAAGCACGTGGCTGTGGAAGACGTCATCTCCTTCTTGGAAGCTGCTGTAAAGAGACTCCTTAACTTTGCTGGAGGAGCTCATGGCGAAGTGTCGTTCAGAGAAACTGTATGGAGAAATCCGGCCTTCAACGTTGCGGTAAGAAGATGAGAATGTGTTCATGTCTTCCACGCTTAGCTGTTTCCAACGAATACTCAAGTCATCCTCAGGGACCTGTATGTCATTTCGGCTTTCCGGAGCTCCTCCTTGAGCCTGGTCCAATAACCCCGTGGAGCTCTTACTGTGAGAGGACGCCAGGCGAGGGCTGCTGGAGTGGTATGGTTCACTGAGACATGAAGCTGTCCTTGTGTACAAGGGCAAACTGCCCTTCGGTGGACTCCTGGAAATTGCCATTTGTTGAATGCTGTGCGATTTGGAGAAGCTGGGACTGTCTTTTTCATAAGAGGACATGCTTTTCCTTTCATAGTCCCCACTGCCACCATCTCGCCAGTCCATATAGAGACCCTGGTGCGAAGAAGACAAGGTGCTACTGGCATTGCGCCCATACCCACCACTAACTGCCCCCTTCTCATCTGAGGCGAGGCTGAAGCTGGAGTAGGAACTGGAGACTGGAAGACTACCAGTACCAAAGTCATCCGGGTGGTGGAAAGACGCTGGGGGCTCATGGTGTGAGAAACCTCCAGGCTGAAAAGGATCTTCGTCTGGGTTACTTTCGATAGAGTTTTGAGCATGCAGCTGAATTAATCCAGTGCCATGGAGGTCAATGCTCTGCCTACGCTCTGTGTCTTGCCACCGTTCTGGGCAATACAGGGCTGTGTCACTGCAGTACAGGTCAGATGTTTTATTCGAAATGCGGCGGTTCAGGTGATCAGTGGTTCCTGTTCCTATTAGAAAGTCTCCATCCTGGTGCGGGCTGAGTGAACATGTTTTTGGGGAGCTGCTACCAGGTTCAGGCTTTTCCAGGACCTTGGCAATTATGGCTGTGGGCACTTCGTCAGGGTAGTTGGTGTGACCTATTGGCACAGTAGCTCCTCTACCCAGGTTATGTTTTTCCAGGTAGGAACTGATGCGTTCCTGGAATTCCAGTGGCAGCTGAAAAAAGAAAGACAAACATGCAAAGTTGTGAAAGACGTTCAAAGGATAGGCAACATTTAAACAAAGATCTACATAAGTGTGCTGACAAAGTTGTCACAGCTGCTAATTTAGTGTTCTTTAATAAACCTCTCTTTATAATTTTCTTCTACACAAACTTAAATGCTTTGGGTGCCGGTACAAAGGTTATAGCAGATATGATTTTAAAAATACTTTTACAATAAAGAGGTCCAGTCTTATTGAGTACCAATCAATTTATGGATCTCAGAGGAAATGCATTGCTTGGTCCGTTTAATGACCTGAAATACAACTAAATGAAATTCGTGTGTTTTTGTGTTTTGTTCCCAACAAATATTTCACCTCTCTTGCTCTGTCGAGTCTATGATAAAGATATTTTCTCTTTTATAAAACGTTTCTTGTCCTTCTTTGTTCTATTAGTCTTTGTTTCTTTTTTAATCCTCACAGTCTGTTTTTGGAATAAAAAGACATTCATATATAGTTTTTTTATTTGTTCATGTCAGAAAACTGTTCCTGCCAATTACAGACTTTGCACCTACTAAAGTTGATCGAGGTCAGTAGAAACTGTTCCTGCCCCACTAAGCTCTTTCTTCTTTCTTTATCCTTTCATCTTTTCTTTCTTGCTTCACTGCCTTCTCAACCACAAAGCCTCCATCCCCCTAAACCCACCCGTCTGTCTCTCTGTGCAGTTTTTTCTTCTTAGTGTTTCTTTTTACCATCAAACATACAAAAAGATATCAGTTCCACAGGGATTGGCTCCAATTCAAATTAAACTAGTGCTCTGGGCCTCCAGCTGGGCACGGAATATATATATATATATCTGTACAAGTGTATATAGTTTACACCCAACTTGGCTTTGTTAAGAAATTGCAGCACGCCATGACATGAAATACGCTGCATGTTTTAAGTCGGAGCTATTTTTAGTAGCTGTTGACGCTCCTGGAGGGAATAAAGATGGAAAGTAGTTGAGGTTGTGAGGGAGGGGAGTGTAAGATATTATACAGTCTGTGCTGTTACTAAGCTAACTCAGCATTAGCTGCTATCTAAATCAAATCTTAATTAACAATTGCAAAGATCTGCAGTGTTTCAAGGGACATAACACTTCTGGAAGTATTCATCCGTTTAGAAAAGTGATGCTGTGGCATACAACAAACTTACAGGCAGCTTGAAATGCATATTATGTATTTTTTAAATAAATGAGAATAAAATGAAGAAAAATACTTAGTATTATCCTGGATTATATTTTGCCAAAAAAAAGCCCACCCTTTGGCTTACTTTTAGCCAAGCCCTTCCAGTTGTTTTGGTAATTTTGTTGTGGTTCTGGCCTGTCTGTCTGCTCTGCTTTCTCTGTCAGCAATCAACTTCATCTGCTCCACCTGTTCACTGCTGCTCTGCAGTGCAATCAGCGTCATGCCACTCACCTGTTCCTCTGCAGTTAAATTCAGCTCTCTGACAGGCAGACGGTGCCAGATTTTTGAGAGCCAACCAGTGAGTAAATGTCTAGTGCCCCTTCGTTGCCTAACAAGTTACTGACCATGTCTTTGTCTCACAGATTGTCCTGTCTTGCCTCCTCCACGTCGGGTTTGTCTGTTTTCTGGACAACGACCCCGTTTTTGTTTCCCGACTTCTCTCTCCTGCCTCACATCTCAATCTGCTTGCCTGGTTAAATGTGTTTGATCTTCTTTCTGTGCTTCGACTCCTGCCCCTTGCCTCGCCCTCTGTGTACAAGCCTGTCTCTGCTTCCCTGGTTCTCGACCCTGTTTCTGCTCTCTGACCATGGCATTCTGGAGTACCCCTGTTATCAGCAACCTGACATCTGTGAAAGGAGTGTTCTTCACTGTCAGACCTGCCAACCATTCACCTGCAGACGAACCAGCCCTTGCCTCATTACCAAATGCAGACTCGGAGAAGGTTAGTGGCTTTTTCTATTGGATCCACATATTGTTGACTGAACTTCTTCTAGCCACTAACCTACAGATCTGTTCTTGGTGGTTCCTGATTAGTGGGTTCGTGAGTTTCCACATTTTTCCTCCTGAATAAATTGATTCAAACTATTTTGTGTCTCTAGCTGAAAATTTGGGTAATCTGTCCTGATCATTACAAATTTGTCGAACTTGACATATTGTCAAACATACTTGCAGTAATTATGCTTTTCCTGCTCTAAAACTTAAACATTTGAAAGCTATGGTCTCATTTTCACTTGGTAAACAAAAAGCAAGACTTGTAGTTTAGGTCCAAAAATGTTTGTACAAAATGTTGTCAGCTTTTAACATGTACAGACATTCCATGGCACAAAATCCAGTTTAACTAATTAGTTGGTTGTAAATCATTGATTACTAGCCTGTAATTACTTAACAGGTTAGGAAAACATTAAAAATACAGGTCACAGTTGTCTGAATGTTGCTCAGACCATAAATGGCATGTAAAAATTCAAAATAAAATAAGACTACAAAGTTGCTGAAGAGGGGCATCTTTAGAATGAAGCACTGCAACCACCAGTACTGGTCCATGGATAATTGGTGCCAGGTCACACAAAATCAAAAATCTTATTCTAACCCTCTGAACAGTAAACAAATGCAGATAAGAACAATTTGTAAATTGTCATCACAACACTATTAGAAAAAAAAATCATAAATATTGTTTAAAGTAACAAATGTCTATTTACAGCTAAATCTTTGCAGAGATGTATTTGTCTTGATGCTCACTGCTTTGATTCTTGTGCATCAGATGGTAAGTAGTCTTGATTATGTATTCATTATGCACAGCCAGGATGTAGACAGACAACACTTCAGACAGCAGACCTCCATCAGTCTTACCGGAGAGGCTATGAGCACTGTGGCCTTGTCTTATTGTAAAATCCACTCATTAAAGCTTCTAATGGAGAAGCAACACTTCTTTTATACACAACAGTTTCAGATGTAGTTGTATCCTAATAAGGTGCACTCTATTTTAATTGGAAACATTTTACATGTATTTTCTAACAGCTTACAAAGACATTTTGTAGTTGTAGCTGCAGTGCTGGTCAGCTCACCTCAGACAACTTGTGTGTTCTGTGGTGAGACTTGGAGCACTGCAGCAGCTGGGCAGCCAGGTTGCAGTCTTTTCTGTACAGATCCTGTAAAAGGCACAAACAATTTTCAATCACCAGAAGCAGTTTTCTGATAACCTGGTGGTTTGTGAACTAACCACAAAGTATTTTGAAATTTAGCGCCCCCGTGCAAAATTGGACAACATTTTAGCCCTCTAATTGGGATTTAATGGACAGTATAAGCAGTTTAATGTAATCTAATATACAAAAATAAAAAAGTAAAACAAGAAAAATTTTATTATATTTTATAAAGCATTTAAAAGGAGCAAGAACTGGCTGTGTTACCAATGACTGTAATAATAATAATCCCACCATGTTTTTCTGTGAGCTAATGAGAACTCTAATGATTTAGCAATTTATTTCACTAGTTTCTTATTAGGGGATCACAGAATTATATTACCCAACTTCCATCAGCCTTAAGCAGATTGGGGAAAGTTTTATTTGCTTAAAACGGCACATCTAATTTACAGCTTCCAGGCGAGAGAAGTGGACCATTATCTCTTTTACTGTGATCACTCTTCCTATTGTTCCTTTGTATTTTTAATTATTTTACTTTATCTTATTTATTCGTAGTAAAGTGTTATTGGTCCACCATGTTGTTGTCAGCTTTTGTACTGCTTAGATCTTTTAAGTCAATGTCTTCTTAAAAAGGTCAGTTCTTGCAGCTTTGTAGCCCCCCTGCGCCTTTGTAACTCCACAGCCCCAACAATACTTACCCTAACATCAAAGCCTTTGTTGTGACAGTTTCATCTCCCCAAGCATTTACCAGGGACTGCAATTTGAACCTTTATATTTGGCCAAAAAGGGGCTTTGGGAATATACAGTAGGCTTGCTTTTTAGTCATTTATCACATTTTTAAAATATTCTTCCAGCATAAACCAGTGTTTCAAGGCTCTCAATTTTTATTCTTGCAAAGTGTAGGTTATGTTTGCTTTATATCCATCTGCTTGTAAGCAGGATTAACCAAAACCT
>JAVKLF010000002.1:8110236-8125910 GCA_034783495.1 Millerichthys robustus
TGAAGTTAGAATGTTTTGTTTCCTAATTTATAAAGTTCCAAAAAGTTCAGAACTTTATTTCAGTGCACAAAGCCCTGTTAATTGACTAATTAGAGAAAGGAAATATTGCAGAAGCTTCAGACATGTTAAATTCTGCCAAAAATGGTGGCCACAACATTTTTGTAAAATAAGATTTTTGCTCTGAACATGTCTATTTTTGAAGCCTTACAAATTGCAAGTTTTTGCAATTGATCATTTAGTAGTTTGAAGCTTCATAGATTTAGTCTTGCTATAATCTCATGTAATGAAATTTTAAAAGATGAGTCAGTGTGACTTTAAATGCAGCAAATAAATCTGAAGACCGTGGTGACCAGATACAAAAATAACATCTTTGGAGCTAAAGAGGATGTTCTCGTTACTTCTGACATTGTAAATCCAATAAACTGATGTTTCATTCACACAAGAACAGACTACAGAGTCTAAGAAGGAACAGAAGAGTGTTAATAGGCTTAAAATTATGTATGTGATCTTCTACTGTATTATCTGGAGGGTGGGAAGGGGAAGACGTGAGAATCCCAGCTGTGCAAACTGATTTCAACTATCTCCTCCAGTCACCGTGTGTTGGATACACAAGCTTTCTCTACAGTCTCCTTATCAGTTGGCACCACATATAAAAGAGAACAGCATCTAGGAAAATTAATATGCAAATTAAGACAATCGCATCCTAAAGCGTCTGACCCAGTGGAAGAGAAGGCGAATTGTTTCTCACTACATGCCCCTTTAGTGGTTTTAAGGCCTTTTGTTTTTGATTGTAAATGGATTCAAACTATCAAAAGATTTCACAAATAAATCCTGGTTTTGGAAATAAACCAATTGTCAATACAGATGTCTGTTGTCATTTTCTTTTGGCATCCATTTTCGTGATGGAAGACTTGTTGAAGTGGCGGAAGTTAAAACAAAACAAAGTCAGATTTTCAGGATCCCTTCAATAGTTTGTACATATTCTGCTGAAGATCTGGCCTTTTCACTGGGCAATAAACGAAGTCTAAATCCCATGAGATGCAATTACAGAGCACTCTGGTTCAGAGAGGAAAGCAGAACACTCTCCTACATTTTAAATACGCTCTTCTTTTGGGGAGGAAGAGGAGCGAGATTTTTCTGTAACGTAGTTACCGAAGGTTTTTACATCAAGACACCAACAAAAACCACTGACCTGGACAAATCCTCTACTAAGCGAATTGTAGTTTTCCAAAACAAGATGCTGTAATACTGTTTTTTCCTCATGTATTCAGCTGCTGTCTATTTGGATTTATTTTGTCCTAAAATCGCCATTGCCTCCAGTACAGATTATTTTCTAAATCACATGTTTTGTTGTTTAGAGTAGGTTTTATTAATAGTAATTTGTGGCCTGCAGACAGACCTGCATGCTGCTTCCTGAAGAATAATTAATACTTTCCTAAAGTATCAAAGCGTGTGAAATATTTTACTGCTAGTCTTTTGATTGGAAGCAGACCTAAATTAGAGGCAACCGGACTTTAGATCAGTTCATTTTTAAAAACGTTTTGACACCTATCCAGCAGTCTTTGGCAATTCTGGTAGCTCACACTGTGATCTGAAGTCCGGTTGCCTCCAATGTAAGCCTGCTTGCTGTTGCGATGGCTAACTGAGAATTTGCACAGGCATGTCTTTTGATTCTTTTTTGGGGATCTTTGCCCATTCTTTCTGCCTCTGGTTCTGGGAGATTCTTGGACTTTCTTATTTTCACTTAAGTGTGAGAACTTATAAAGTTCAGTGAATGTTTATAAGTATTGAAAACCATAGTTGAAATTTGAAGTGTGAATTATGCACAGAAACCCAATCCAGTCCTCAACTGAATGTGCATTTTCAAATCTAAAGACACCATTTCACTCAAAGCCTGTCGGTGGTACTGGAGACCTAAAATAAAATGGCCATGAATCCCAGGTTCCTACAATGTTTATAGTAAACCTGGACACACCCCCTGGGGCAGTGGGATCCTATAATGTCAGCATTGGATAGATGTCATCGTAAACGCGGAAGTAAGTTATAGAAACAAACACTAAAACTAAACAGAAACTTGTTGATTCTATGACTAGGTAAAGTAAATGATTATAATAAATCACAAAGTTAAAAAATATAAGTGTGTATCTAAAATTCAATTAATTAATCAATATCTAAAGTACCTCACAGCACAAGTGCCTAATAATGAAGTGATCTTTCTCCTCATTTGGAGGGTGGGTAGTGAGTTAGCTTTAATTAAGCTTGATGAGCTTGATTTTCTGCCAGTTTCAGGGAGGCTAGTTATCTGTGAAAGACTTTTGTGTGTATTAAAAACAAAGATTTTCTGCTCAATGAAGAACTGCTTTATGTAGCTCAAAATAAACATGCATAAACAGCCTTATATAACACAGCATGGACAATTAAATCTGTGGGTGTAATTTATATTCAACTGTAATGATTGTTAAGAGTGTCTGTAGCTGGAATCTTTGAAGTTCCGTTCATCCTAAAGTCTGAACGGTGAGTTTTGGGCATCACGGACGTTCAAAAACACCTTCCTGAATAACAATTGTATGCAAATTTCTGCTTGCAGCAGCACTGCCTGGGAAGAGGCACAAGATTAATTTGAACTATTACTTTACTGATGCACCAAGCACTGATGGCACAGCCCAAGCTGTATTTCAGCTAGGGTATTTTTTCTAAGTAATGACAGATATTGTCTCATTTTATTCATTCAGACAGCTTCATTGGTTTTGTTCAGATCAGAACATAGACCCATTCCCCGTTGACCCACACTGAGTACATCCTCTTGATGTCATTACATTCGGCAACTTGTCAGTTATTCCAGGTGGTAATCTGAGGCTTTGCTCTTCATGATTTAGGTTTAGTCTGTGCTTTTTTTCCCTTTTCTGTTGACCTTCCCGGTTCAGGTGTTTCATAACTTTTAATTATATGTCCTATTTGATTTAAGCTGCCTTTGTCACCGCCTGCCTGGCTGCCTTCTACAAAGGAACACGTCCCCCCTTGAAATGTCATTGCATGACATGACATCAAAAGAAATGGCAATTCCAATGAGGCCTGCCTCTAAAAAAAAGAAATGAAAAAAAGGAATCTTTTTACTGTCTCCTGCTACTGAGAGCAGTTTGCTACAACGAGGCTTTTCTGCTCGACAGACAGTCCCTTTGAAAAGTCAAGAGTTTTCAAAATCATCATCTTAAAACTTGAACATGCTGATGAACCGATGATAGGAGGACCCTGAAGGCTGTTATTCTATTCGTCTGTGACAGAGCAATAAAAGATAAAGTTGAAAATTGCTGCCTTGTGTTTGACTTCAGTGGCAATTTATTACAATTAACTGTTTACTGATCCACTGATAGGAACTTGTTTTAGGAAAAATCCATCTGCTAAATCTACATTATTTTGACATTAGCCACAAATCAAAATATATAGTTATAAATCATCATAGCATCTGTGCACTATTTTTCTTAAACATATGCTTGAAATTTTGTATTTGAATTGTGCCGAATTTGATCACAATAACCACACAACTCATTTTTTTCCCTCCTAAATTTCTGAAAAAAAGCAACAGAAGAAGTCTTTTGAAGTGGGATTCTGGTGAACGGTTATGAACAATTAGTATCTTACCTGCTGAGGATACATTTGTGAACCGCATCAGGTTGGAGCAAGAGTTTCATTCTGACATTAATGAGCTCAAGGGATGTGCTAAACAGCTAGCTGCAGCAAATCTGGTGGTGCCTGGAGGCACTTTAGCAGGACAATTAAATGTTTTTGCCAGAATGACTATAGCCTATGATGCAAAACTGACGGAAGGTTTATAAAGTAGCATTTGCGACAACTGCTATTAAACTTTTGTGATAATCGAGAAATTCTAGAAAAAGAAAAATGCAGCTTCCTGGTTGCCAATGCTCAGATTTCAGCAAGACTGCTTTAGAAAATCTATCAATTTTTCTGCAGTTTGTGTGTCTCCAACAATTGCAACCCAGTGAGATACCACTTTCAGGTTGTGGTTTCATTCAGACTTGCTCATGAGTCTAGTTAGAAAATACTTTTTCTTCCCCTCAAACTGAGGTCATTCATAAATTTCTTTACAAGAAGTAAGATATTACTTATTCATAACCTTTCTGCAAAACTCCACATCTTAAAATTTGAACTAGTCCGTTAAAGTGAGATTACTTTGCAAGAGTTTTGCCTGTAGACAGAAAACAGGAGCACAAGCTATCAGTCAGTCACTGAACTTGGGTTAATTTTCTGATATTCTAGCAACTGTTGGTTATAGCACACAGCACCACAAATACAACTTCTACAAATTCCTGAATGCTGTAGAGCCAGTTTATTATTATTTTTTCTGATCCAGGCTCATATTCCACACAGCTGTAAAAACAAAATAGTGCTCTGCCTAATGTAATTGGACAGTTGCCACAGAGCTAACCAGATCAGCCTTTAGCTGTAATAGTTTTCTAACAGGGTTGCATGGCAGCTAAGACCAATTACTTTGGACATTGATTGTGGGGCCTATCTTTGATCATGTAATTGCTCCGTGAGTGGCGAGAGTGCTTCTGCTGCAGAGCAGGTGAGTTGGAATTGATTACGGAGGGCTTCCAATTTCTTCCACGAGACAGAGAACAGAGAGCAGGAATGTAATCATTGCTCATAAATTATTTAGCTGATTTAATATCATGTCATTTGTACCGTCTCTGTATCTGGATGTCTGAAGCACAACCATTTATTATTTTCTCTTAGTCTGCAGCATCTCTGCTGTTTTAAACTTCCTTTTTAGTTTCTTTTTAAAGTGGCTTCAAGGCTCCAAACATTAAAAAGTAACTGATTCAGGTGTGAGACCATTGATATATATTACAATGAAACATTTTGTTTCTGTCTACATTGTATATTGATTCTAAAAAGGTAAAAAAAGCTGAACACTAGGATTTATGCAGCAGTTTCTATGACTGTCAGATGGATAACCTGACTGACAGAGTTATTAAATAAAAAATGAGTCACTGAAAATCAAACATGAGTTTTGACACCAAGACGCACCTTAAAACATTAATAAGGTTTGTTGAGCAAAAATTAACCCCTAAACCTCCTGCTAATCATGACACAGCAATAGTCTTGCCAAAGCTAAAGCTCTATGTCAAAAAAATATTCATCCGTTATCGCTACAGATAAAATTTGAATTGAGACAGAAATATTAAATTGTTCAGAGTTTAAATCAGTACAGAGTTGCTTCCAAGTCAGCAACCTTTTGTTGAAGACTTTAGGATGTAATCTTTAAAAAAAGGAGTTTTGATGCACAGCAAACTTTAAGAAACATCTGTTTTCTGGTAGCTGCAGGACTTCATGTTCCGGACTTAATGATTCTAGGTCAAGTTGAGGTGAAAGCTGTTTGGCTCTCCGGGAGCAGAAGTGTGTAAAAGTAGGTGGCTTACAAGTCTTTATGCAACTTTTATTGGAAACTCATTGAGTTCTCTGTGGTATTTACAGACAATCATTAGGTTTCTGCACTTCCTCCTCATATCAGTACAAACAGGCACTGCGGCCATGAAAAGCAGTAGAGAGGCAGAAAATCTTTTCACACAATGAAAGCTGAACAAGCAGCTGAACTTGTAGCAACAGCCTGACGATGCAATTTGAATTTAAAAAGAGGGACATTTTTTTTAACTGAAATACACTGGAAATCCTACAGAACATATGAAAATTTAAAATAACATTGACAACTTAAAAACAAGAGTGACTAGATTATATCACTGGTGCATTAATTGGTAAAGAGCATTTTATTGTGAAACTAACTGTTCGAATTTCAAGATCTTTGTTTAATTAAAAATGTTGCTTTGATATAACTACAAATATCTCCTATGACTTTCCAGTGTATTTATTGAATGTGTCTCAATAAAACTGCGTTAAACAAAAGCAAATAAAGCAAAAATGTATAAAAAAACACTATTTACCTTCATCACATGTTGATTTTTATTTGCCAAAGTAACATACTTGTTTTGAAAGTCTTTTCTAAGTTATGTTCATGGGCTTAAAAACTACAGGGCCATGGATGTTTTATGCTTTTTTTGCTGTTATAAATCAATCCTGGTCGATAAAAATTGGCCTTCTTTGCTAAAGTAATTTCAAAAAGAGTTATTCAGTGTCGGAGTGAAATCAGTTTTTTACAGAGCAAAACCAATTAAATAAAAACATGTACTGTAATACAAATTGAGTGACTGCGGAAATATTCACCCCCTTTAAAGTGACTTCTAATTCAACTCCGAGAAAAGATCATTGAAAAGTAAAAGTTGGGGGATGGATACAAAAGGATTTCCAAAGCCCTGAGCACCACAAAGAGTTCTGTTAGATCCATCAGCAAGAAATGGAAAATCTATCTGAAACGTTAGATTCATAACCATTGAACAACAAACAGGTTTTCTTACCATCCGGCACATCTTGTCTTCTAAATCCTGGTTGATCCTCTGGAGAGCTGCATAGCCACTTTGGATCCTTAATAAACAAAAAAATCAATTCATTTTTATTATCAGTGTTGATTTTAGTCTTTGGATCAGTAATTATGATTATACTGGACCAGAAGTATTTTTTGTTTACTTGTTTTTGTGTTTTATGACTGTACCTTTTTAAATTTTACCTCATATGAATACAGTCTCCCAGGCCTAAGAGAGTGTTTATAAAGCAGCCTTTATGGCTCCATTAACTGAACAGATATGGAGCGAGTGGGATGTGAAGACCATAAACAAAACAACAAAATAGAAAATACTAGCGTGAAAGAGATGTGAGCTGATAAGGAAAGAGTGTAAATGAAAAGAACCTAGCAACACTTGAAGAGAAAGAGGCTGACACTGGAAATGGAGGATAAATATAACTCATAAACACCTTCCATCATGAGAGAAGAAACTGAGCGCTGTTAGTTATTTCAGACATCTCAGCTTCTCCTGTCCTGATCTGTGTCTGCTAGGCTGCATGTCTTCATCAAAAGGGTAAGAGTTAAACTCAACCAACAAAAAAATGAGACGCTTTGGAAGGTTTGAAAGGCTTGACTTGATACAACAAAATCCCTGGAGCTTAAGTTAATAGCTACAGACTAGAAAAACCCAAGTTGTTTAAATAGTGTTTATCTTATTTATATGTGCTCAGGTTGCAGAAAACAAACATTTGTCTTACTAAGGGAGTGACGTTATTTGCAAAATCACCAATTAAAGATGGTTATGTTTTTATCTTGCAAAATCTCCTAAATAAAATTAGGTTGTATAAAATAATGTTTAGTAGTTTAACAGGACTATAAGTCAGGGTGTGCTTGATAAAAAGTTTCTCCAAAAACGGTTTTTACCAGACAGTTGTTTTTTTATTCTATGGGTTTCAGCTACTTTTGTAAGAGATTTCTGTTCATGTTTTAGCACTGATATAAAGCCCTCCTTACATTGTAACATATCGAGATACAGTTTAGGATGTTCCTGCTACACCTCTTCTCTCAGGTTGAACACAACAGTGAATTTGCTGCACTGGATCTATTGCTGATGAAAATTGAATGATTACCTTCTGAAAGTCTCATTAAAATTTGCTCAGTGATGAGATATTTTGGGAACAGTTGCACACACAAGAACAAACTGTATTGTCCACCTTAGGCTTACTGCAACAGGTAATGACCTAATGTTAGCAGGAGTGTGAGTAGACTGCATGAATGTGGTTGAATTAGTTGTTGATGCAGTGCAAACTTACAGTTCCATGCCACATGCCTCAGACAGACAGACACACCTGCGCAGCTTCTCTGTGAACTTCTCCAGTTCCTCCTGGGCGCGCCGCAGCTCCGTCTCCAGGTACTGCCGGGTGGCGTCGAACTCCGTTTCCACCATCTCTAGTTTGTGGGTTGTGTACGACAGGCGCTTCCGAAGGTCATCTTTGTGGTCATGAAAAGTACTGTACAGATGGCAGGGAGAGGTTTGACAACAGGAGTTAAGTGAACATTGATAAAGTCCAGCAGAGAGAGAGAGAGAAAATCTGGGACAGGCAGGCAGTAAAGTGTTGCACATTTGTGTGAGGTGGAGGAGAAAGGAGACAGGTGGCTGAAGCGCAGCTGGACTACAATTCAGTTTGGAGACAGACTGGGTCTGCCTGGGCCAGGTAAAAATTGGGGGAGGAGGAGATGCATGGATGGATGGAGGAGGAATACTAATTTCCCATTCACATGGAGCGAGCAGAGCTGGAGAAAAAAGATCTCCCACTGGTGTAATGGTGAATTTTATTACACAACTCTCCTATCGAATTTTTGAAAGAGCACAAATGGATTTCTGCCCCAAAACCCAACCTTTGGCAATTTATAGAAGAGGGTCAAGAAAATATGGGATGATTCACAGATTTTTGTGTTTTTTTAACAAAAGAGAGACCGAACACAAAGAAAGAGACTGAGACAGACTGGGTGGCTGGAAAAGTTCTGTCCTTTTAACGCCAGCAGCAACATATCAGACATGAAGTGTTGCTACTTTGAACATCTGATACAGGTTTGGGGGGAGGGAAAACACACTGACAAGATGACTGAGGGAATGAGTGCGATAATGAAAGGCTGGAGAGTTGGAGCAGAGGTGAGTGTTCGAGGAGATTTAGCTTGTTGCTGGACTGATGGATGCTCTGCACTCAAACTGTCTCCATGCAACAAGCCCAGTAAGAGCATCATCCCTCCACTGCCATTACCTTTCAGAGGATGTCTGTAGGATGTAGAAGTAGAGGGGCACCCTCCTTGGATAATGGTTGTAGAAACACTGCTAGGGTCTTGGCGGAGGTGTGCCCTCTCCAAGTACTTTTAGTTTAGCTCTTGTAATGCTCTCCCTTTCATAGTCATTATAAATCCTTCATAATTAATCCCTATTTCATCTTTGACATACCACCTGTTTTCTGTTATTAAGCACACCTGTGGCCATCTATGTGCACAAGTTCTTACTTTTCCCCTTAAATTATTATCTCACTGGGATGCAACTGTTTGGGTTTAGTTAATGAAAGAGAACACAGTTTTGAAGCCTTGATTTACAAGAACTGGCTGTGCCAAAAATCACTGCGACCACTCAGAATTCAGAGGAAGTCCAACAAACGATTCTACCTGTTTTCTTGCCATTTTCTCACAGTTTTGATTCATCAACTAGTCTGTAACAGTGGCAGCTCAATGAGATGCAAAGCATAATCTTTACAACCTCTCCATGTCACATTGTCATGTTAAAAGTACCTTTTTTATAGATGAGTTTTGATTTGAGTTAAAGTATATTCTTGTTTTTTGTTGTACATTCGTTGTCTCTACATGTTCTCCATAATCTTGTTCTTTACAAACCGTGTGTATTCCATTAGTAATCACACCTGTGAACATCTATGTTTAGAAACTCGAAGTATTTCTTGCTATTTGTCAGCTCCTCCTGTTTTTCCTCGTGTCTTATACCTACCGTTCAATCGTGCATTACAAGTCTTAGCACCTTGCTGCTATTTTTAGAGTAGTTTGTTGCAATTATTATTTATTTTGTTTGTAAATGAGGTCCATTGCTGCTCAGATGCAGAGTATTGTTTTCCTGAAAGCAGATGTCAGCTGATAACTGAAGACATATGAAGATGAATGCTGCAAATGAATAGAAGCAACATGCTTTTATTTGCCTCGTGACTTCCCAGTAATAATGCTTTTATGAGTTAAATTAAGTTGAATTAAATAAAAAATTATGAGGTTGATGTTCAGGGTTAAAAAAACACTTGCTGGACCGACTTATCTTACCTTCTTTTTGGATGTTTGCATCCATTTCTCTGGGTTTTCAAGGCTGTTTTGCCAATATATATCTTTTTCATATTTTTCTCTCTGCCTCGGCTCACGTGTGTACAGCTGTTACTTCTGCTGCTGCTGCTGGTCGACTGAATGCTGAACCAAAGTTTGAACTCTAATCACAACCCAAAAGCCAAAGCTTTAAATCTTGCCTGGGGAGCCAGATAGTTGTTGGCTATCTGTGATGACCCTGGCAAGAGAGCAGAGAAAAACAGCTTTGAAGTTCCACAGATTTAGCAGCACATTTTGTTATGTGGACTCCAGAGAAAAGCAGATTTTGGTCTGTGTTGAGAACATCGAGCGCGTTCACTACAAGAGAACAGAGCTGGGGGATCAATTAGATAAATTCACCAAACGAACTTCAAGAAAATGAAGTGGGAGTGAATAATTGCACCTCTAGCCGAACTCTGCACTTTCCACTGAAAGATTGTTGCAACAAGATCTTATTATTCTAATAATAGAACAACCATACAATAAAACTAACATTAGTAGGGATATAATAAATAAATGTTTGTTTTGTTTTTAATTCATTACTGAAGCTTTTCTTGTTGGAAGCAATCACACCCAGCGTTCACAAGCTGCGGGACTTTGTGGTGAGCAAAATTATTGATCAGCTGACCACAGAGATTGTTTCCCTATGAATCAGCGTCATGAATAATGCACGTGGCTTCGCTATTCCCTCTGTGGTAGCAGGGCTCGAACCAGTGCCTCTTGCATTGTAACACATCTAATCACTATCTACCATCATGTTTAAACAAATAAAAATAAAGAAGGAATACAAGATGCCAAATCAAATCACTGCAGCTGTGCACATCTCTCCATGCTCTCTTCATAGAAAGCACACTTGTTGAGCACAGTGACAATTCAATAAAATATGAAGAGAAAGATTAGTGTTGGTACAGGAAAAGATTGCCGCCAGCTGCTCTTTCCCACAGCAGCTGTCAAAGTTAGATTGTGAGACATCATAATCATAAAAAAACAACCTTCGTGTCCCTTCATGTAAGGATAACTTGAAGAATGGGAAAATAAGATGGTTTGAAAGCTAAGCAGCTAAATTTTAATAGAACGAAGGCAAGACTGAATTAGTTTTAGTGCCATTTATAGCACGAAGCTGTCTCTATTTTTGTCTTTGTTAATTTTAGCTGCAGCATACGTGTAGACTGAAGAACCTTTTAGAGCTCCTTATGTTTTACAGAAGCACAATGTCTTGATGATGTGGTAACATTTTCATTAGCATTAACCCATTTTACACTTCTTCAGTTGATGAAAACCACTTTCGCAGTTAAAAACGGTTAAAGTGCCCCTTTTGTCTACATAAAAAAATACGAAGGCTAGTTTTGGTTGATTTTATTTAGTTTGGAAATGAAAAATCCGGGATTGAATGCAGCACTCAGGTGTGTAAAGTATGATAATAATTGCCTTTATTCTTAGGAGCCTGCCACCTTTGATACCTGAACTTTAAACTGAGATCAACTTATAATGAGAAATTACAACATTGTATCTGTTTTAGTCCAACCTTGAAAATAACGTTAGCTCTGGCAGCCATTTTGAATAGGGTTTACCCCTAAAGGTTAATCAGTTGTAGAGTTTCTCTGAAATCTGTTCAACGGTTTATGATGTATTTTGCAAACAGACCAATGGGGTTGACTACAACAAGTAATTGCCAAAATTTTAATCATAAATGTGTCGCACTTCAAGTAGATTTTAGGGACAAAACTGAGGAACTGCCACAATAAATTATAGCTCATTATCTGTAAAATTCACTAAGGTTTGAACACCATTGAAATGAGTAGATTCCAGAAACCAATCAGCTGTAGGTGTCATCCTAATGATTATGATGATGTCATGTTATGATGAGTTTCTGGAAATTTTTATTAAATTCCAGCCTCTGGTTAAGGTGATATTTTGCTAAGTGTGCAGACATACACACACAGCAACATTATCTCTCCACCTTTGCGCTCAGCGGCCGATTATAATTAGCACCATAGAAGTGAAAACGTAAGAAGGATGCCTTCCATTCAGCTGACCACAACTAATGTTATTTCTCAGATGACGTCAGGCTGCTGAAAATTTGTCTTTTTCTCTTATGTCGAGTCTGCAGTCACCGACACTTGAATTTTAAAAATTACATATAGGGTCTCTTTAAAATGCTGTCAAACGTAAATCTAAAAACAGTGACCAAAAACCTAGGAGGGGAACTTCTATCAGTGCCTGCAGAATAGCAGGATTTGGCAACAACCTGGAATAAAAGCTTTGCTGGTCGCTGCCACTTCTAATGCCAGCAATGCTTTAATTGTTTTTTAATTGCTCCTCAGCATTTTTTTCTAAAGAAACAATGATGGTTTCTGGAAAAGCAGTTAATACGGTTGCTATGGTTGTATTCTTATCTGCATGTCACAGAAAGACAGAGAAAATAAAAAACGAAAGAAAGCAGACGGTTTATAAATTTGTAAACAAAAAAAAAAGTACTTTACAACAGCACAGAGCTACACTCTTGCCCTGCTGTGTGGTTTTGTATTATAAGATGTCCCTCTGAGGGATAAACAGCAGATCGCCGCGCCTCAGGTGTTGTTTGGCAAAGTAAACTATCCATGTGAAGGAACAAGTTTTAGTCCTAGGAGAACTTTGCGAATGGTGATGAGAGGACCAGAAGACAAGGAAAAAAAAGGAAATCAATCTGTCCTCTCGTCAGCCTCTCTCGCAGGTATTAGAAACAAGTTTATAGTGTGGATGGAAGCAGGAGAAAACCCATTTATCTCAAATGTCTTCCAACTTGTCACCATCGTCAGATTCTACGGGGAAACAAACATTTCAAGAAAACCTCATACTGAACACTCATTTTCTTTTCACTCAAAAAACCCCACATTTTTGTATTGCCATTCCGCATAAGCCCCTACACGCAATGAAGTTTTTTTTTTTTTCCGTAAAACACACACTCACAAGCCAGTGTATGTAGGCTATGTAACTATGTATCAAAGAAAAAGTGGAGTTTAATGTTCTGCTCAGGGACATTTTAACATGAGAAGTTGGGAAGCTGAGAATCGAACCGATTGGAAGACGATCGCGCTCATCCTCCTGAGCCCCAGCCACCCTGCAGTGCTTCTGGTTTTGTTGCGTTTCCTCTGATGCAAGGCTTTAGAAACCCCAATGTTCCCTTGTGCATGTTAGACTACCAGCGGCTAAGAATAAATAAAAAAAACAGCTCTGGGAATTAACTCACAGGAGTGGTGACGGTGATTAGTCAACACAATTTTCTGCCTGAAGACGAGGATTGCTGCTCAGTTAATCAAGAAACTCTATCTTTAAGTACGCAACAACAAGAACTTGTGGGCCTTGAAACTAATCAACTTAATAAGCACTAAAATTACTTAAAGCAGCGTCTTCATTTAAATAACGGCTCGGATTAAATGTGGCTTTCAGGACTGGCCACACGATTGCAGGTGAAGAGGACTGTAGTTCTGAATGAGTCTAAATGTTCCTTTGTCGAGCAGAAAAAGGCTGCTGCTGATAATTACAAAGTATCCCCTGCTGTCATCAATCACAAAGCTTCCTCCAGCAGCTTCTTATTTATTCTTTCATGTCATTCAAATAAAGTGATTGTCAAGTAAGTTTGGGATCGTGTACACAGCAAATATGTGTTCAATTAACACTAAATAATGTTAAATTAACAATGTTTAGTGTTAAAACAACATCAATAATGTTAATTTAACACTGTCATATCGGCTGTGTAGGAAACTGTAGAGGAAATGTGTGTGTGTGATTCATTTGGACAGTTTTTAGGCTGATTTTACACTAATTTTGAGCAGGTCAGATCACACTGAGGGGCCACAGCTGGAGCCCCAGTAGGGTGACTCTGGCTGGGATGTGGGGGTCCTGACCACATTAGACTGTGGTTTGTGTAAGTTTTACTTTGCATAGATTTGTGTGTTGTTTGTACAGGCTTTGCTAAGTACTTGTGAAATGGCACACTTTAAGGTACTGATTTGTTCATTTATTTAGTTAGCCTCTCGATGTGTGCCAGTATTTTACTGAACCAGCTTTTGTTACAAGATTTTAAAAAAATGCATCAGCAAAGGTTCTTGGCATCATATTGAACTTGTAAATGGGAAATAAATTGCAGCCAAAAGTGCAGCTACCGAATCATTCTCACTACTGCCTAATACCTGTGGCTTAAAGACCAATTTAAACCTTTGTATTGCCATATGTTTCATGCACCGCTGCATTTAGTTTTGTGTTGCTTGGCTAAACAGCTTTGTTGGATTTCGAGTTAACTTGTGTATCTGAAAGATATTTAAACATTTATCTTGGAAAGGGAAGTGATAAGAAAATGAAGTGTCGCCCTTCAATGAAATGTCATCAATTGCTGAGGTTAATCTCTGCAGGTTTAAAGAGGGACAAAAACTTCTTAACACAAGAAAAGTTTTGTTGAATAAATGCAACAGCTCACCTGAAAACCTTCTATCCCTACCAGCAAAATATAAAAAATTCCCAGAAGTGGATATCAATGCATTTATTCAATTTCCTAACCCCACTTCTGTTTGCTCTTTTCCTTTAGCATATTGTTTTTGAAAAAGAGCTGTTTTATAAGCTTAAAGAAATTATAAAAAGCAAGGTCCAAACTATTAGTAACTAATCGACACAAAAATCATTTCACAGATGACTGGAATATCCTTTTAGGTGTGTAATCTTTTAAAAACTTGTGGAAAACTGGCTACAGGTGATCTAACTTATAGGAAGAATTGCGAGCCCTTCAAATTAATGTTATTTTTACACTTGTATGTAGCAAATACAAGCATAAAAATAACATTAACTAGAATTTTTCAAGCAACGGTGGTGAACATAAAGTGTAAATGAATAAATTTGATGGATAGAAATTTTGTGTATTACTGCACCTGATAAACTGTCTTTTCTTTCTCTTGTTTATTTGCTACAACAGATGAGATTATGGCTGTATACCGTGCTGCAGGCAAACAGGAGCATTGTGCTCATTGTACTTCTCACCTTTTCATAACCTTTCTAACAAGCATCGAGTCATACAGAGAATACAGCGATGGGCTGTTCGTTCTTGATGTTTGTGTGTTACATTTAGTCTGGGTTAGGATGTTTTCTGTGTGAAAGAGCTGTTCAAAGAGTTGAGACCTTTCGAAGGTTGCCACGACAACACAGCAGTGACATCCCTGCGCTTCTGTTCAGGCAATTATGAACAAGCAACCAGCTCCAACATTTTCAAGATACTTGGATGTCTTTTAAAGCTCTAACCTTATTAATTTCTGCTTTTTAATAATTATTTGCTACTGTATATAGTAAGTACTCATATTGTCAATGACAGCAAAACACACGGGTACCTATTAAATGAATTGCCAGAAAAAAAATCACTACCTTTGTCTTTTTTCTGCCCAACTTTTCATCTTAGATTTTCAAAAGGTCTAAATTTATCAGCCAACAAGAAAAACCTTCAAAAACTCATCAGCCTTTTATGTTGTAACCAACGATAGGCCTACTTCTTGTTCAAATTCTGACCCCCAAAGTTAAACAAGGCCAACATTACACCAGTTAAATACATGAAGGAGGACCCTAAAACTTTTTGCTTCTGACTGAAGCATCAAGAAGCACCAAATCACCCAACTTTATATCTTGGAGCTTAGATTAGCTAGCTCTTCATAATTACCAACCCTGGCTTTAAAGGCGTACACTTGTGAATCAGTTACAGACTTTTTTTGTTTTTAGAACTGCACAGTACGTTACTCTTAAATGCATAAAAGTTAAATTTATTATTTGTAATTGATGGTGAAAGGGCAATTGTGTTTTTACATGTACTTTGTGTGTGTGTGTGTGTGTGTGTGTGTGTGTGTGTGTGTGTGTGTGTGTGTGTGTG
>JAVKLF010000002.1:8151827-8162330 GCA_034783495.1 Millerichthys robustus
TTTAAATCTGAGAGTAACAAAGGAAAGAAGCACTACTATAATGAAAACCACAGGTTATTTATTAGTAAGTCAGTTTAAAGAAGGATGACAAAACTGATGTTTTGAAGAGCTTTGACAAATTATACAGAGTATATACTGGCTGGATGAAGACATGGAAGCAGATTTTGTGATACTGGGTTTAATATTTGTGGAGTTTGCACTTTCTTCCTAAAATACTAGAAATGTGACAAGAAAACCCAGTAAACCCATTTTTCAAAATGTGTTTCCATGAAATCTAGTGCATATGTCATTTGATAAAGTTTTTCAAAAATGGACACAAATGTGTTCTCGTTTCTCAGCACGGATAACAAGGCAACACAGCTTAACGATGAAACACGGGGAAAAAAAGATTCCAGATGGTCAAACTTTAAAAACAAAGTGCTCTGAGGTGTGATTGGATATTCTGATCACATCTTGTTTTTCTGTCACCTAGCAAGGCCAGTCTGAAGGTGAGTTTCTCCTCTTGATTTGTCTCCGCACTTCAAACCGTCTGATTAAACTCGCCTAAACAAGTTTCCTGCTTCACCAGCAGCTTCTCCGTGTCCTTTCTGCCGCCCATCTCTATTCATCTCTGCCTTTTGTTTCCCTCTTCATTTTTTCTCCCCCATTGATATTATTTCCTCTTCCTTTGTTAGGGAACAAACTCTTTCTTGTCGTCCTTCTCACAGTCTTTTCAGCCTCAGTCTGCTCATCGGGTCCAGTTTTGTTCTTTTTATCGCTTCTGTCCTTGTCAGCAGCAATGAAAGAAATTGTTGGTGAAAGAAAGCCAAATGACAAAAAGAAGTACAAGTAGAAGAAGGTCAAACTGTACCCTTGTTGTTCTGAATGTCTGTGTGTTCCTTCGTCTTAGCTGCTTTTCATTTGCTGCAGTGTTCTCACTTATTGAAAGTGATGAAGTTCATAATTAAGTTTCTCTTTTTTACAGAAAAAAAATCCCTTTTTTTTATCAAAGTTGAATAAAAGGTATTCAGCGTCAACACGAAATGCTTATCAGGGTTTGTAGTGTTTTGATTAAAAACAAACTTAGACTTCAGGTCTAAAAATGAAGTAGGTTCATCCAGAAAGCTGAAGCAAAGATATTGTCAGGAATATGAGTATTATATATATAAAAAAAGAGAGAAAAACATTGTCAAGTATAAGTTTTGTGTTTGCATACTTTTATTTTAATTATATTTTTAATAAACATGGAGAAATGCTTTTATGATAAACAAAACATTTTTTATTGCAAATTAGCAAGAATAAATCCAGCTCAGGAAACAGAATGTAAACTGTTCTTTTTTTTTTTTAACAACTGTTAAAATGAAATAAGTTTTAATTTAATCATATCACTCGTTTTGTTGATTTTTTTCCCCCTGGTATAAACTTTTAGTTGTTTTATCAATATAGTCATGCCACTGTTAAACAAATGAAAAGTGAAAATAATTAAAAAGCTTGACTACTTAAAGGAAATTACTGTAAACTGAGGTAAGACTTCATCTGGATTCGGATCTGGAGCTTGATCTAATATACGAGGAACCCTGATCCAGACTGTAGTGTCTATGAGGGAGCTGCTCATGCCATTTGTCTGTTAGTAAAATAACACGAGAATAACATCATAGATTTTACTAAACCTTTCAGAGTTATCACATCCACTCAATAAGTCAGTATAAGACAATATTGTTGGTTTATTGTTTGATACAATATGTCTATAACTCAGTTTTACAAACACTGAGCTTTTAAACTTTGATAAACTTAGTAGTTGATGTTTTTTCTTGATGCATGTTCTAACATCTAGCAATAATGCATATGATTTTGCAAAACATTATTTTCAAAGTTTGACCAAACTTTGAAAAGCTACAACTCTGTAAGGTTTTTCTTTTTTTACTTATGTCATACTCCTGTGTTGAATTCTTTCATTTTTTTTGTTAAAACCAAGTATGATCTCCAGTTTGAGAACTGATTCATCCTGTTTTTGTTTGTTTGTTTCTGTACATTTCTTCACCCAACTCCGCTCTGAGCAGCTGACAGAGACACCGCACGGTTGTGCCACAGGAGATGTGGAAACAAGCGAGGAAATGAGGTCCATCATGTTGGATGCAGCTGGAGGAGCACTGACACTTTCATTATCCGGCTCCAGTCTCTGAGGCTCAAACTGATGGAAAATTTCAGGGAGGTCATGACTACGATATTTAAACACCAGCGAAGCAGAACTCTGATGGCGTCTGAGCTGGGATTGGTATCATTCATGAGATGTCTCATGAAACACAAAACACTCAAAACAGAAAAAGTAAAAACTGCAGGCTCGAGTGCTTTTCTCTAAGATCTGTTATTTACAGTAAGTTTGATGAGCTAAGAAAAGGATGAGGTTATCTCTTTTTTTCAGCTGTACCTCCTGAATAATTCATACAGAGGGGTTGTAGTGAGTTTGAGAGTGCAGAGAGGCAATATCAACACTGTCTTAACCTTGGGCTGACTGCCACAGGTTCCTGTTGAGGTGAGATTCAATTAAATGAGAACAGGAGCTTCTAATCCTCTGTCTAATTTCCCTCACAGCTGCAGCTCAGCAGAACACTGAAGGAGGCTGTGTTCAAAAAACAATTATAACATCAGTAAATCATTGGAAATAAGCAGTATTTGAATGTGGAATAAGGTTAGTATATTAGAGCTTATAGCTTCTCATACCTTCCAGAAATTCCCTTTATTAAAAAAGGAACACAAGAAATAAAATCTTCCTCAGTCAAACACAATTATGACCTTTCAGCAAATTCACATCTCCGGGCTGAAGGATTATTCCTCTGCAGCCTCTTCTCTGCCCACTATATGTGGACTTTTGACACTCATTTTATAAAGCAAATATTCAGTCTCACTACAATCATGTCAACAGACATCCTGTGCTTATCTCTGTGAAGCTGCCAGCTTTGACACCGAACCTTCAGGCTGTCACATTTCAGACCAGTCACTTGGAAAATAAAACTGTCATTTTACATTTCTGAAAACCAAAATTATATAGCATCATAACAGAAAGTGAAGAAAGTGAAGGTTATTGGAAAATACAGTAACCGTTTCCTTCCATAAGCAGTATATGTTGGGTTTTAAAGCTATTCTATTACATAACCCCCCAAAATGTTTAAACACAATGACAAAAAAACTAAACTAATTCTAAGCAGAGTGATACGTTGATATCAAAATTAAGAAAAGAAAAAGAGGAAGTAGAACTCTGATGTATTGGATGACAGCTGGGAGCCCCCCACTATCCACTATAACACATGTTCATTTTCTGTAAGCTGAGAAAACCTGCTGGATGTAATTAAATAAGGACATGCGGTATATATACTGATGTCCCCTGGTGCTGACGGATTTGTATAGAATGTTTTTCCAGAACCGAACAGGGAATGCAAGTAAAGCTTAAGAGTTTTGCAAGTTATTCAAGAATGGAGTTGCAGTGAGTATAACAACAGAAAAGTTTTCTTTGCTTGTTCAAAGCGGCACAAGGTGATGGATCCTGGTGAACAGGCACATTGTTGGGGCCAAGGGGTGACCAGTGGTGGCCTTGGTCACCATAGATTAATCTTCAGCCACCCTATTCATTTATGGAAACTATACTTTTAAGCAAAATAAAAGTAAAGTACCATCCAAAAGAGTAAAAGGACTTGCCAATATCAAGTAGCAATACTGTTAATAAATAAAATACTGTAATACTGTAAAAATACTGTCATAAATATTGCACTTGGACTTTAAAAACACATTTCTTTTATTTGGAACAAGGCAGCTCTACTTCCTTATAGGCCCACAGCTCCTCTGACTATTAAATCAAATATACAGCATGATATATACTGTTGCAACATTTTAAAATGAATAAAACTAACAAATAAGATTTTCTTACAACTTGTATACATTTCTTAGACATGGAATTGACAAACTTTTCTCTTGAAATGTATACTGCAACACATTCAATGGAGTACTGATGCCAGTATCCCAGTATCAATGCTGGTATTTGTATCGGTCCTGAGTATTGAGGTATGTTGTACAAGTACTTGTAAAAATACTGGTATTAGGCCTGAAACTGATACCAGAATGGGTATAAGGACATCATATGGTGGTGGTTATGTTGGATTTTGATACAGCAACCAAACATTTTTGTGACCTTTCTTACCCCTGGATGCAGTTACACACCTAAATAAAAATTGTCACAGTATTTGTCAAGTTGACCAGCTTGCAACATCTTTGACGTGGCAACCCGATTTACGATAGTGACCTTTATTATGCATAGATGCAGCCCCACACCAAAAGCCAAGTCAGAACCACGCTCAAAAACAAACCAGGTCTTTGGAATAATCTAAAACATCCTATTCTTCACTCAGCCTAATTACAGCATGACTTGATATATGTATACATATTTTATTGTTTAGGAAACACTCTATCACCACAGTCTGCTTGCAGCTAGCTCAGCTCCTCCTGCTGGAAACCGTCAATATCTCAGAGCACACTTTAATACAAGAGGTGTGACAAGCACTGATAAGCTTTCAAACACTAAGCTGCTCAGAAATCTTCAAAATTCTTACAAAGAGCAGCACATTTCCTCCTCTAATTCACTTTGTGTTTACATTCTTCATCGTTTATCAGTTTTATCAGAAAGCACTAAGGAACCAGTGATCTAAAAGCCATTTCAAACCGAATGCCCATTTTATTCCAGACGGCCTGTATTTATTGTCTCCTTCAACAGCCTGCAGGTAACGTCAGGGGTGGCTGTCACATCAAGCTTATGAAAGAAGATGCCTCAGAAGCATTCGGCCCCGTCAGGATGTGTGATAGAATTTGATCAAATAAGAGTGAGCAGGGCAAGAAAAGTAGTATGTGTCTCTTTCCAGGGGCAAAGAAAAAAATGATCCACTGTTATGTTCTTCAGTGTACACAGGCTTCTCATGCCTTAAGGCTGAGCTGCACAGCACGATGGATTTTCGATGCTGTTTTATTTTGAAAATGTCTTCGAGGCCTGTGTGAGAAAATGCATCACGTTACTTGAGATGAGTCACACAGGCAAACAGTTAAAGAGGTCGAATGAGTGATCTGTGCTCTTGGTATCAGATTATAGTAGTGTTAGCTCATGTCTTTCCCTCCTGCTGCAGTTTTTTTATGTGTGTTGGAGAAATGGTTTCTGGTAATGGATCGAGGCTGGAGATGTAGACCAAGGGAGCAACAAACAGCGTGATTCGCAGCCCCATTAATCTCTATTATTTTCCGAGGCAAACATCTTAACTCGGCAGGGGCGTCAGATCGTCTCCTCTGCACATGAAAAGGCTTCACTTAAATAAACTAAAACTAAAAGACAGTCTGTAATTACTGAATCCAGAGGCATGAAGAGCTTTAAGGTGTTTATTAATAAATTATTGTTAGTTGCCAGTAAGATACATTAGCACAGTTCACCTCAATATGTGCAATCTCTGCTGGGGAGCCAACCAATAAAAGGCAAACTGATTGATTCTGCAGTTGCTCACCTTTTCTCTCACCTTTTCTGTCACCTTTCTTATTTGTCTGAGTACCATAAAATTCTGCCCTCCGCTTTGGGTTTATATAGAAGGTCGATAAAAGTTGGATTAACTCGTAAACATTATTTCATCATTGCATGAACAGTCCCGGAAAGAGGTTCAGGCACGAAGGAATCCGGATAAATTCTCTGCTCGTTTAAATGTCCTTTCACACGTTAAAAAGCTGAGGCAAGCTTGGCAGAAGTCGGCGAAGGTCTGAAACAGATGGACTCATTAACGGCAAAGCTGAGCGGGAAGAAAAAGCTGACCGTATGCTCAGGCATTCCTTTTACAACCTGTTTATGAACTTACAACCAGAGATGCATCGAGTTGCCGCTAACATCAGTTTGAGCTGAATTTCAATTTAAAGCAATGGTTCAGATCCTTAGAAGTGTGGCTCTGTGGAGTGTTTGTGAACAGTTAACATCTTACCTGTTGCAGACAGATTTTAATAGGTTTGGAAATTGTGGGTAGTTTTGATCAGATTATCATAGTGATCTATGCTAACTGTATTTTATAAGCCTTTCCAACGCTGTCATTTTTTTTTTTATCATGAGCGTATTTTAGTTTAAAACTTCAAGGAATGCTAGGCCTTTAATTTTATGCTCGGGGATGGTTTCTTTTTGTCAGAGTGAAAAAGGTGATCTTTTTGTCATACCCTGATGATTCGAGGTTTGGCTGAGGTGAAACACACCTATAGATTTATTCTCTTGTTCCCAAGGAAACGAGACAGGAATAACATCAGGAGCAGGCAGCAACAGGTGAAATAGTTCTGGCTTTTTTTCTCCAGTTCTTCTTTCTCCGGTCTCAGTTTTCATCATCTCTTGCTCTGCTTCTCTCCCAAACTATCAGTCTTACTCATCAGCCTCCTCTCTGACCTTAGTGCAGATAATGAGAGCGCTGCAGTTGCTATGACGATGAGGCAACGCTGTTTCCAGCACTGAAATTTAGTTAACATCTCCATGTAGTGACTCACGTCTGAGCAGATGGTAAAATTCACAAATATCATCACTTGGTTTCAACCCTCCTGCTGATCACAGTTAACGCTTACGCTCCCCATAATAATACAGATATGTGCTGCTGGTTCACCCACAAAGGCAGAGGAATAATTCAGTGCAGACGTGCATCAATACTGGGATGCGACAGGACAATTCTTATACAGATGCTCTTTAAAATCAATGATGTAATTGAAAAAAAAAGCAAAAATATAAAGACCATTGATGCAGCCATGTTACTGTCCTGAGTGATATTATTCAAGGTTAAAAACCTATTTCCAAACAAAATCTCTTGCAATTAGACTCGCTCTAATCAATGCAGCATTGTTGCTTTTCAAAATGATCTGCCCTAAAAGCCTCGACAGCTGCTTGTCTGGAACTTCTTTGTGGCCTCAAATGGGCAGGAGAATGAATGATGTGTTGTAGCAGAAACTACTGGAAGGATAGTTTGGTCAAAAGAAGCTAAGGAAATAAATAAAACAATCAGTTTTTGCCCACTGGGAAGTTGATGTCACACCAGTGCAAAACGGTACATGCTGTATATCCAGCCCAAACAGTAAAGGATTGGGTTTTGGGGAGGTTTATGCTTGTGATAATAAAAAAGACAGTAAAAAAATAGGCTGAAAAGAACTAAGTAGGTGAAAAACCTCATCAATAATGCTGTATGATCCCTGCAATCAAAGTATAATAATTAAGTGACTCATTGCCATTTAGTTCGTGATTATTCTTTAAATTTGCTAAATCCATCAGCTCCTACACTTCTGAACTACTAGTTCACTGTCTAGGCAAAAAGGGAGCCTTCAACAATGTTATTTGGAGATATTCTGGAGCGGACTTTGCACAAGCATTAAAAGCCAAAGCAGAAATAATTTGAAGTTTCCCTCAACTCGGGAGAGAAAGGACATGGCACAGTTAGTCCCCCGCACACTGCCAGGCGGATGAATGGTGTGTCGTTAGTCAGCCGGAGACAAATCGTCTCCGCTCCACCTTCATTGTAATTAATATGTAGAGAGAGATGCACCAGCCACTTCCATAACTTATCCCAGATTTTTGCTCTAATGAAAGAAAAAAAAGAAGCTGAAGAAGAAAAGGACCAGAGCATCTTTATTTCTTCCTCCTTGTCCTTATGAGTGAAGGTGTGCTGAAATGTAGCTGAACTGAGTTTCACACACTGCTCACAGTCAGGTCATGTTAATCAGATAAATGGAAAACAGATGCTCGGATGAGGTCTCAATACATATAATGCTTTTTTATTATTATTGTAATATTTTTTGTGCACCCACCATCATGTTTTATTTAGGTTTTCATAAAGCAAGAGATTACATCAAATAGTTTGACTACTGAAGATTGAATGTTTGCCATCATCAGATACTGTATTTGAGATGTCATCTTTTCAACTTTGTGATGCTTTCTGTGTGGCTGCCTTCTGTTTTAAACAGTACAATTTCTTAGTTTCAGCATGTTCCATTGTTAATATAATGTGGGTTTAGAAAATTGGCAGATCATTCTGTTCTGTTTTTATTAACACTCTCTGTCTAAAAGCTTTGTCCGAACTGATACATTCCCAGTGTCACCCCACTAGAATCATTGCATCTTTTCAAAGCTGAAGTGTTTTGTATTCATGGCTGGTGTAGCTTTTGTTGATCCACCCAAAGGCATCATTGTAGGAGACACAGTGTCCCCAGGCTCATGTAGGACTGACACAAAAAATAAAAGTAATGAGGAGCCACATCACTATGGAAGTGAGAGCTCGATTTTATCTTTCACCTCTCACCCAACTGTCCAATTAAAGAAGATGCTCGTCCCCGAAGGCCAACAAAGGTTTCTCTTCTGTGACTCATTACCATATTTATGCAAGAGCCCCCCCAAAAAAGAGACAGAATTAGGCATATCTCATCCAGATCTTCTCTCTCCATCTCCTGCCTGCCACCCAAAGAGATTGAAGCTGATAACATTGTCCCACCGTCGAGGGATGTTGTGACATCTTCAGTGAAAACTGTTAATGAAGTAAAACAAGAAGAAAATATTGCATTTGATTTTTTTTCTTCATTTACATGAAAAAAGAGGTATTTACTCATCACTAATCCATCTGAACAGCATTTTCAGGTCTTTTTCACCATTCTGTCATCAATGAACTACATTTAGAGATCACTTTAACTTTAATGTTTTTTGCAAAGGATGTAAGTTATGAAATACAGAACAGAAATGGCATTGTTTACAAAAATATGACAGTGTTGTTTGCAGTGATTCATATGCTTTTATAAAAGAATAACTCTCAACGACTACCACATCAAAACTGAGCAGAAGATCTGTCATTAAGTCATTACATCATTAAGTCAGTCATTAAGGTCTTTTGTTAAGGTCAGTTGGAGGTGGCAGTCATCATAAATAGGTTGACTCCAAAAAAGTTATTTAGTTATATATCCAATAATTAAATCTCTGTGATGGACTTGCGACCTGTCCAGGGTGTCCCCCGCCCCTCGCACTGTGGCAGCTGGATATGGGCACCAGTGACCCCTGTGACCCTGAAAGGAAGAAGCGGGTAACAGATAATGGGTGGATCGATGGACGGACAGAGATTACAATTGTTAATGACTAAATTTTAAGTTGTGAAATCTTTTTGTGCTCAGATTATGTGTTGGAGAGCGGTCTCAGCTATTACAACACCAAATGTTAGCACAATTTCTGTAAAACTGACTGAAACTCAGCCATTATTGTGTTTTCTGATTTATTTTTAGCTGTGGTGGTCATCTAAAATTAGTTTGATCCTAAACATGAATCAGTACTAGATGTCTAATTTTGTAATTAATTCCTAAAACTTTCAGTTGCTTCCGGGATATCTTGATAAGAAACAGACACCAAAAAGCACACAAAGTAGTGAAAATGTACCCTACAGTCAGGGACCAAAGACACAGAAATGCTTCCAGATTCTGCACTACTTTTCTTCACTACATCCAATTTAAACATAGTGCAACCTAAACTGACACAAATAATAGAAATAATAATAAATCAGATAGAAGATTAGATCAATTTTTGAAAAAGCAAAGAAAAATCAATGGACACCATGCAGCTTCACTTAAACAAAATCCATGCACCAGCCCGAGACATTTCATTAAAAGGAGGGAGTGAAGCGAATCTGAGTTGTTGGGAGAATCACATCACCACAGTCATGTTCAACTGGGCTAAAAGCTCGTGGGGGGAGGAGGAACACAAACACCCCCAGCCTTATTGAACCGAGGGTTACGAGAGCGAAGACTTCACAAGAGATTAGATCAGATCCGAAACAGTCATCCATTTCTCCTTTGCTCATATCTGACTGCTCAGAGTGAGAGACGTTCTTTCTGTCTGATTCTTGGTGGTGGTGGTGGTGGTGGTGGGGGGGGCGCCTTCTCCTCGCTCCCTTGAACACCATTCAGATGTAAAACACACCATTTTGCTGCCTATTTGTCACAACAGGTTATCTTTCGTAGTTCACTCACATCCAAATCCAGAACAGCAGATTGACTACAAAAAAAATGTCACTAATAATTTACACAAACATCCCAGGTTGCATTTGGTTCAATAAAAAATAAAGATTAGGAGGCGTAGAAAGACCGGACCTGACGTTTTCTTGGTCACAAATTTCCACATCCTTAATTCTGATCTAATAATATTTCCGCAAAGTGAACATTTTAATTAATCCTTGAAGCAAGATGTATATAAAAAGATCATTCCCTGCACTTAGAAGGAATATATGCAAATGAAAAGTAGCAGTAAGTCATGCAAAATTATCAAAGGTCATTATTATGTAGGTTGGCACTGGGATTTTAAGAAGTATCTTAATATCATTTTAAAATAAAGACATAAGTAAAAATTCATTTCCTCTGTCAGCTGAAGGTATTGAAAGTGACAAATTATGTTCACTCCACATCTGTATTTAAACCCAAACGTTAAGGAATGTATTTTCACTCAAACCAATTTTTTTT
>JAVKLF010000002.1:8231744-8242213 GCA_034783495.1 Millerichthys robustus
TTCTATTTTTTTGTGATTTCTTTACTACTAGCTCTACCTCGCCCTTATAAAAAAACATTGTCCCATCACAATGTCATTGTGTCCCTGCACTCAGGACAGAGTGAAAGATCTCCTAACAAACAGGAAGGCATTAAATATGCTAACAAATTATCTGATAAAAACAAACTTGCAGACAAACTGATTTTGGTCCCACAGCACCCATTTTTTAGGGTGTTGGGTGCTGTTACTGCTTAAGTTTGTCATCCAAGCTCAGCACTTTTTCCACTAACTCTATTTTTCTTGCATGGTTAACCTTTAGTACATTTGGCAGCTCTGTCAGCAAAAAGTGCTTTTTTTATATAACTCTCAGTGGTATAGTATTTTACCTTATCATCTAAAAAAACAGGCTTTAAAATCAAGATCACAGATAATAATGTACAATAACCTGCATAATTGGTGGCATACATTCTGCAATACACTGTGTTCAGCAAACAGCTATTTTTATTTTCTGTCTTGAGTAAAAGAATAATCATCAAAGTGTTGATGGGTTTTGATTTTGCTGTTTCATCACCAGTGCATGCGTCTTTAAAAGTGTTTGAAGAACTTCAAAGTAATTGGAAATGGAGATAATCACAGAGTCTTTTAAATAATTGATCTTCTATGTTTGTGAACATGTATGTGGACTCAGCAAAGGTGGCTCCCCCACAGCGGTGTGTTATCCAGACTGAATATGCAATCTGCTTTAGACGTGTGCTAAAGTGAGACTCATTAGATCTCATACGTGAATGCAAAATGGCCATCTATGGGGTTGCACAGAACTTTATCTCTTATCTGCATAATTTATGTTCTGGATCGTTTTTCTAACCCTAACCTTTTCTTCACTTTGCAGCCCGCTAGTACCGTTTTTCTCAGATTTAAGAGCGTGAGGAATGGTTATGGGAGACCATATCTCCCACCGAGTGCTGGCTCTTCTAGCAGTGGTAGAAAACATAAAATAAAGATGAAACATAAATCATTATATTCTTGTAAATTGCAGTATAATAAACTGAAGTGTAGGCTTTTTTCTTTGAAGAATGACACAACTTTATAAAAAAGCATATTTCAGGGAGAGGCATTCACATTTTATGTCTTTGGCAGAACTGATAAAAAATAATAATTCAACTTCCACGATGAAGACGTGTTTGAAGGCAAGCTGTGAATTAGTTTTAATGTCAAAACAAATGCCTAATTGGACACAAAAGCGGGAAAATGTTTACACCCTAAATAAATAAATGTTTGGCTGTTAGATATGGGAAAGAAAGCCATCGTGTTTGATTTAGAGCTGTTTTATATTACCTGTCTGGGTCTGTGTTCACACCCAGCTGTTTTTTGACAACAAAAAGTTAGAGAGCACTCTCACTGAGTGCTCTTTGTCCTTTATGCAAAATACCCTCAGCTAACAACTTGCTTGAATTGCAAAACAGACTCATTACGTGTCCAAACATAACAAAACAAGTCATTACCTGCTAAACATCAGCAGATTGTGAGCCTGTTAGCATAATATTATTTATGTTTATCTTTGAACACTTTTTGCAAAGGCTCTTCACTTTAACATTGGTTTTGATTGCTTATTTAGATGTGGACTAGAAAAAGACAGGTTTGAAAAGTAAGTTCAGTTTAGGAACAATTTATTTTTCTTTTTTCTTTTTGTTAAAGTATTATAGAAGATAAAACAACTTGAGAATAAGCTCCGGCACAATGTTTACAGAGGATGGGAAATCCTCTTAAATGTTTCCTAATTTTTAAATTTTTTTGACAAATGCAATTCAGCTGTTTAGCTGTTGTGACTATTAAAATGGTAAGTTTAATAAATAACAGCTTCTCATCTTGCCAAGGACTTCCTCTGCTCTGATGACACAATTTAGACCGATTACTTTGCTTAATTTAAGTAAAATGTTATTCAGTGTGTTAATAAAAACAAAAGAAACTCTTATTAGTCACATTTAAAGCATTTTAGAAGTGACAATAACATGAAAATATCTTATTTGTAGACAGTGATCTGCAGTATTTTAGCATTTTTCTAAAGTGAATAGGGACACTTTGTTTATTTATATTATGTTCAGACAAGAAACTGTCAAAGCTTAGTGTGGAAACTGTCTGATAAATGTATGGCTGAAACATTGCAACAACAAATGATTTGACCACAGCACTAAAATTATTAGATAATATCATTTTTTGTCATTATTATAACTTCAAATGTCTCAGTTTTGCTAAATTAACAACTAAATTATCCATTTAGACGAATCTAAGTTCACCAGCAGCACATTTTATAATCTGTGATTTTGTTTATTTGTAGTAGTGTCACCCACTTAATTTAATTATCAGTTTGAAGTTGTCCCTCCCCACCACCACCTTATCCACCCAACTACTTGCAAAAGTCAGGAAGTGACAGTTCCCATCTCACCAGGTTAAGTGCATCCTGACCTTTTGGTTTCACTGCTCAAGACAGTCTAATGTTACCTGCAGCAAGTTTCCATCTGGGCTAATCTAAAATGACAAGACAGGTTTTGACTGCCTCTGTATGATTTTGAACATGTCATGAATTTTAACTCTTCCTACACTGGAAGAACATAAAGCACGGGCATTTAAATCTGAGTTTTTAGACCAGCTCAGTTGCATTCGTTCTTATCTAATCTTTGAATAAATTTTATTCTGTTATGTTTCAAATTCCACTCCACAAACTATCTCATTAGGAAACATTTGCAGGCTCTGCTGACTCCCAGAGGCATAAATCAATAGCTGCTGATGTATTTAATGAAAATTAGGTTTTATTTGTCTGAGACTATTAAAATGTGAGCCAAATATAAATCGGGAGAACTCATGTCTTTTCACAGTGCTTGGCACTTTCACATTGTAATTAATTGGACAATGTGAATTAGCCATTAACTCTCATGGCAGTTGATTATCTATTTAAAGCATACCGGGTGTGTTAGAGAGAAAATATGAATGAGTTTTATCTCCTTTTTTTTGTTGTCCCTAATTAGTGTTGAGTGTGCTTCTGAGCAAAGTTGTTACTCTGTTCCCAGCAAGGCAAAAACTTTTTTATTGCAGCTTCAGTGTAGTTCATATTAATGCGCCTGTATATGTAAGACGACTTTGTTAAATTCAAACCAATAAATCTAATCTGCAACACAAATCAGCTGCAGAAGTCTAAGAAAATATAAACACATAAATAATTGAGTTGTTTTAAAAGGGTTAAGCACTCTGCCAGGCTTTTCAGCATTCATTTCCAGGCCAACAAAGAACAAAAGTGCAGCTGCAGAATCACAAACGCATATACATTTATACGAAACTATGATGAACAATCAAACACAAAGGAAGAGAATGATCTTCATTTTATTTTTATTTACTTAATTGTAGTTTTGTCCAGTCCCTTCGAGGCCTGTTCCATATAAAAGAAAAACAATTCAAATAAATAAAAAATTTGGACAGGCTTTAACTAATATCATTTCACCCTGAATCGAGCGGGTCAGTTACAGTACAATCCATCTAAGCTTCACTTTTAAGGCTATCAAAGATACTGTATGTTTTTTTATTTTATTTATTTTTTTGCTTTTTGTTTATCATTAGTGTGAATCCTTGCAAGTTGGTTTTATCTGTCAAAGACATTTTTAATTTTTAAAATGTGACTCATCACATTTAATCAGAAGTTAGGTCATATATGATTAAACTAAACAAAAACAACTAGCACATTTTCAGATTCCTGCTTTCTTAGTTGTATTTTGATCATCCTGATATCTTGAGTGGTTCCAGAGATGTGGCTTGATTTGTCGTGCAAATCCAGAAGCATATGTTACCTATTTTTAGCACATTCTAATGAACATTCCTTGACGTCATTTGAAAGAGGAAACCTCAACCTGTGTTTGGATATCCAAATTTCCCTGCTGGTATTGAAAATAGCATCGCTAGAGAGCAAGGAAAGAGGCAAAGAATTGGGACTTTTCTGCTCAAGACCATTGTTAGTTGTTGGTAATGCTCAGAAAGGTACTTCAAAGCATTCTTTGTAGGGCTTTGTAGATAAGGTATTTATGAATTGTATTTTGTGCAAACTCCAATTATTGCAAATTTTTCAATCAAGCTGTATTTTATCTCACTACACTACCTTGTGACTTAATACTTAATTAGATGTGACAGGTCACGGAAGAAGCCCATCACATTCCTTCAAATATAATTCAAACCTGTTATTCACCACTGTTTTGTCCCTGTGCATTGTTTTGTTTTTAAAAGATTTTAGGCAGAAGTTTGGTTGCTACAACATTTTGTCTTGCTAAAAACTCCAACTTAAAATGCTGTTCCCATTTCAACCCCCTGAAATGACAGATATGCTTCACTGGAGTGCAGCATAAAGACAACTCTCCCTTCTCCAAATATTAGAGTAACAAGGTTTGCACACATCTATATTGAGTGTAATTGTGTGTCTTGAGCTGGTGGACTTAAATTTTTAACTGTACCAAGGAAGCGTATGGAAGAATCAGAAAAGTGTAGCACACAGAGATTGAGACAACAGACATTTCATGGCTTTGCTTTTCTGCAAGATTACATCCAGTTGCTCAGTTCCCACATGTTTACAATTGTTTCTGTCCAAAGAAGAAAAAAAAAAAACAACAGAAACTGTTGCTGTGCCTTGAAATGGACTTTAACACTTGTTTTGTCCTTTGAAATGGCTTTTACAAATGACGTGTCTTTTTTTTCATTTTTTAGGAATGCATGCTCAAGTCTTCATGATGAATAATCCATAGGCATCCAACTAAAGTATACGACGCATTGCACTAAACACGTGTTTAGAAGATAAAACCTTAAACTGTTTATTACTTCTTCCATCTCCTATATTTGTGCCAAAGCCAGATGCCAGTTTTACTTTTCAGAAACTTTGTCTGCATTTGATGAGCTTTTGGAAAGCCTGCTTGAAATCGTCATTGAATGCAGTGTAGATGATGGGATTAATAAGTGAGTTTAAGTATCCCAGCCAGGTGAAGAGATCAAACAGCACAGAACTAAACCAGCATGTTGTGCATATAGCGTTGACGAGTGTGCAGACAAAAAACGGGAGCCAGCAGACGATGAATGCACCCAGGATGATGCCCAAAGTCTTGGTGGCTTTCCTCTCCCGTGCGGCGCACAGACGTTTCCTCTCCAGCACGCTGTCTGCCAGCTTCACTTTGACACTATTCATGAACACGGGCGAGCCTCCTCCTCCACCACCTCCTGCATTGGCAGAGTGTAGGTGTGCATCCTGGTGGGAGGCAGAATTAAGAGAACAGAGAGAGGACCCAGCCGAGGTCTGGATGAGCTGCGCTGTGGTGAATCTCTTCCCCGACGACGGGGTCTTAAAAATGCGGGATCGGGCTGCAATGTAAATCCGTCCGTAGAGGATGACGAGTAGCACTGTGGGAACATAGAAGGCGCCAAAGGTGGAATAAAGGGTGTAAGAGATCTTTTCTGTATTGACAACGCACTCTTTCAGCTCCCCCTGCGCTTGGGCCTGCCGCCAGAAAAGTGGAGGCAGAGAAATAGAAATAGCAATCACCCATACCACCCCAACCATCATCCCCGCTCGGCGCATGGTGCGGTGTTTTGAGTACTCCAAAGCATCTGTGATGGCCCAGTAGCGGTCCAATGCAATAACACACAGGTGCAAAATGGAGGCTGTGCAAAACGTGATGTCCGATGAGAGCCAGATGTCACAAACAATCTGCCCCAGTGACCAGGTTTTGGTTACGGTGTAGACAATGCTTATTGGCATCACTAGAATAGACACTAGCAGGTCTGTGATGGCCAGAGATCCTATCAGGAAGTTGGCAGGTGTGTGGAGCTTCCTGGTCAGGAAGATGGTGGCGATGACAAAAGCGTTTGAGAGAGCAGTAGCCAGAGTGACGACGGCCAACAGAACATACAGGGAGATCTGAAGGCTGAGAAGTGTCCTCTCACTCCAAAGTGGAGCTGAAGTGTTGTTACCAGTGATGTTGTCCATGATTCTTGTCCTCGGAGCTTCAATCAATTACTAAACTAGCCATTGCACTTCTGTACTATCAACTAGTTTCATTGATGTGGTGGCAGGAGAGTAGTATCCTAATTTATATTCAGCTCCAGAAATACAGGCCATCTCTTATTTCACAAAGGTGCCTGTTGGAAGATGGTGATTTGTTTCTTTCTTGTCTGTCATGGTATCTACAAATATCCAAATATCTACATTTTCTTTGGCAATTAAGCACAATGTTTTTAAATTGTGATCTTCAGCAAAGGCCTTTTATTCAGGGTCTCTGGGCAAAACATATTTTTCATAACTGCTCTTCTTCTATGCATTGATTGTGTGTTTCACTTGTAGTGTCCATGGGGATTACAAGGCTTAGTCAGACTTTAATCCAGTGTCCACTGAAGCATTTCATGTCCTGTGTGAAACAAACAAGAGAGAGAGAAAAAAAATTATTTATTCAGCTCCTTTATATTTTGTACACGCACACATAAACAAACAAACTGCATGACAAAATCTTACATTTAGAGCAAAAAATATAATTGAGTCATCAGTAATCTCAACTCTGAGCTGGAAAGCTATGAGTTTAATAGTCACGAACACACACATGTTCAAATTGGTGCATTTGTTTTGAGAAACAGAGATGAAGCAGCAAAGGCATTTTTTTATTAAGTCATCACTTGTTTGCTTTATTCAAGGACCTCACACAAATTAAAATATGCTGATGATGTTTTTATATGTAATCGTGGTGTGTATCAGTGTTTTCAACCGGCAGAAATATGAACTTTTAATTCAGTTTACTGTAAAACTGAAACAGTGATAAATGTATTGAAAAATCTGCGTGTTCTTTTAGTTGAAAGCCGGAATCATATGCAAAGAACCAGTTCTGTAGTCTTTTAAAACTTTATGGCATCTAAAGACACCATATCTCTCCTCCCCGGCCAGTGCTGTGGCTCCGGAGTCCTAATCAATACTCTCCCAACGTCATCTAGACATGTTCATTGTTAACTAAAGTCTCTTTAACACGTCAGCATTGATGACACTATTACAAGGAAGTACAGTTAAAAGTACAATACAGTTAAAATATCTAACAGACTGATGTGAAATTGCCCAGTGGTATTGAACATCACCATTCCTCACCAGAAGATTATCACAGCTCATGTTCTTCAAAGTATAGTAAAAGAAACTAAATTGTCTAATACCCTAGAAAAACACCTCATTCTCTAGCTTTCTGTCTTTATATTAGGTTTATTTTAATGTCTGGTTAAAAATAAGATTTTAATCCCTGACCACTCACACTATAAATAGCTAGTTATTGACCAAAATTACAGTAAAGTCTTGTGAACTTTGCAAATATTAGGAAATATTAATATTTGATGTGCCGTCATGACTGTAATAATGTTTTATTGTCTGCTTCTTTTATGTTCCACACACATCAGCATTTTTTATGAAGTGATGGGAAGCTGCGAACTAAAACAAACAGTTCTGTTTTGCCAGCATTATTAAAATGTTTCCCTTTTCACGTTTTGCACATCCTTCTGCCAGTACAGCATGGTGTCAGAGCTGATTTCTGAGTGTATTTTTGCTCCCAATAAAACTGTGAAAATCGCCTTCAGAATGAAACCACTGACCGACATCTGAGCTTTGGAGTTTTCAGCTGTTTTAACCAACCTGAAGTTCTCTTGTTCACCGGCAGCAGCAGCTAATTGGCAGCAGCTGCAACACATTCCACCTGATGAGCGCCAGGGCTTCACGAGGCTTCACCTGAGGAGCAGTCCTCTGCTGGAACATTACGTACCTCTGGTATGGTTCTTGGCCGTCTCCGAGTTTATATTCAGTGATTATAACTTGCCTGCTTTTCGTGGGCCTTTTAGTATCTCCCACTCCTTCCCTGAATTACCTACCTTTGAGGAAATCATCTTATCCTGGAATAGCTGTTCACTTGCCAGCCTGCCTGCTTGCTCCCATGCTTGGAGCTGGTTTGTAACCAAACTCACCTGGAAACCCCCCTCTCCATGCTTCTGGACCACCTGGAAATTGCAAAGAATAATTCTCATATTCATACCTACCTGGCAAACGCCTACTTACCATCTCCCCCGTTTTTTTTTTTGTTTTTTTTTTATAAATCTTTTTAACGACTCCTGTACATTTTGTATATTTGTAAATAAACATCCTGTCTGTTCTCTCTGAGGTTCTGCTGATGTTTCATAGGATATTGTGTAACAGTAAATGGACACGATGACACCCTGTTGAGCAATTCAAGTGTAATTTTGCTTTAGTGATATATTTCTGTACACTTGTTTAAAAATAAATTCTGCTCATGAATTGACATTTAGCATTCATTTGGGCGTTTTTGTAGCATTATCGTTGTCATTGAATTTAAAATTGAAATATTTAGATTATACTCTCTGAGAAAACTGCATTCTCAGTGCTGGGATCAGGGAATAAACACAATGGGAAATCGTTTTATCTCCCTCAAAGTTTACCCACAGGGAGTGAGGTTTTCAGAGTTCTTTACTTTCATTGTTGTGCTGAAAAAGTTCCCTTATTTTTCTCCCCTTATTTTCCTGTCAAAGTTTCTTCAGTCAGTCACAGCTACAGTTCCTGAGATCTGGTTTATCCCAGGAGTTAGATTTGTAAACACAAAAAGCTACCGATCTTTTGGCACAATGTGTCTTTGGCATCACCCAATAGGGACTATGACTGTATGCAAGTCATGACAATACATTTTTGAATTAATTAAAATATCAGCGATAAGATCAAAGTAATAGATCTACAAACCCAGTCTGATTTGTGCAGAGCTTCTGAATAGATGAAGGGAATCACTGGAAAACAGCAGGTGGTGTTTGAACAATCTGCTCTAAAATCAAAGACACAAAAGTAACGTATTTGGCTTTTACCTGTTTAGCTGCACATGCTGAATAATTTCAGTATCCTTTATGGTAAAAAAACAAAACAAAACCCAGCTACCATCAGGTCATTTAATGTAGTGAGAATGTCTACTTAAAGGATCTTGGGTTTCCTTTTTTTCCTTCAGATTAACACAAGTCAGTCTCTGCTTTGTACTGTTTTTGCTTATCTTGGCATTTATCTGGCTACCCTCCTTCAGAGATTTATGTGTGCCGTTTGACAACAAATATAATATTCTAGCCATAAAGCAGACTTATTCAAGAAAATGTGTACCCAGCATAAAGAGTCAAGCTAATCTATTTGCAGGTCCTTCTCAATCGTCTCACTTCAAATTTGCAAGTTTAAACATTTTTTACATAGTGCTTCACCTCACATAGACATTGACTGTTTTTTTGTTTATTTGTTTGTGTTTTGTTTCATTCAGTGTTTGCACGTGAGCAATAATAACTAGAGTTAGTAAAAAGATTTTTCAGGTTGGAACTTGTATAACAATAACTTTTTCCCCATATTTATGGATTCAGCAGTTAACCATTTCTGTTTTGACTACTCAAAGTGTTCTTATCTCGTACACAGACCATGTATCATTATAGCTTGAGTTGCTGAAGGACGATGCATCACGCAGCTCGGGAGGCATGGCATTTACCAGTAAAGCTTTATTGCATCAAAAGAGACTGGTAACTGTTTGTTAAGAGTGCTTGGTGAAGTATTATTGGATTCACTGCGGTCACCTAGCTATAAGATTGTTGTGGAGAGCACTGACTGGCTCCTGTTTCAAGTCGCTATCCTGTAATATGATTCCAGTATGTAGTATTTTCTTTGCACACACACACACACACACACACACACACACACACACACACACACACACACACACACACACACACACACACACACTTGTGCATTAGCATGTTTGATGAGTAAACTGATTAAATCGTTTGGCCATCTATCAAACAGGTCCAGGCCAAGGCTTATCTCCAAATGGTCTGGTCTTTCAGCGCAATAAGCTGATGAGATCTGAAATGAATGAATGAGAGGTACAGATTTATCATTTGAGAACAAGCTTTTGCTTAAAATGGTCTGGAGGATGTTTGGGTAAAATATATTATCGGTACATCTGGCCTTTAAAATTGAAGATCTAATACAAGAGGTACAGTTTTACTACAGCAGCTCAGGACCACAAGAAACAAAAAACATGAGCCGGGATTTTTGAATTTACTTTAATGAGGGTCTGAAATGGAGAACAAATACCATCCCTGCCCAGTTGGCTCCATTGCTTTACGAGTCAAAACGATTTATTTCAAGCTTGGGCCAAATCCAACCAGATGCTGTAGCAAGTGCAGCCGCCTGCTTGCTGGTCTGGGTGAAACCGTAATACCCTCTGAAGCCATCAGGCCCCAGCAGAGATAGGATAATTGATTTAGGTTCTAGGAGGCAGAGCCAGCCGCTGTCAGCTAATGGCTGTTGTTTACTAAAGCGTGCTGTAAATAGTGACACGTGTGTGTGTGTGTGTGTGTGTGTGTGTGTGTGTGTGTGTGTGTGTGTGTGTGTGTGGGTGTGTGTGTGTGTGTGT
>JAVKLF010000002.1:8334371-8347639 GCA_034783495.1 Millerichthys robustus
CCTGCACCCCTGACATGAAGATTATCGTACAATTAGAAATAAAGTGACAAAATTTAACAGGTAAAAAAGAAAACAAACTAAGTTTTAGCAGTGCAGTAATAATAGTAAAACATATGGAGAACAATAAATTAAATTATCAATAGAGATAAAATTAGTAAAAGTTTTTCATGTATTCAATTGGATGGATGAGGTGCTATTCGATTGGATGGATGAGGTGCATCTTATTAAACCTTTGGAAATAGAAAACTAAACCATTACTATTTACAAAAGTAACTAGAATGATAGATGATATGCCCTCAGTGAGTTGTAAATAACTCATGAAATGAAAAATTAAATAATGAAAGGAAAAAATATTTAATTTTTCATTTAAATGAATAAATGAGGATAAAATGGTTAATTTACTTTAACCAATGAACTGATAAACCCTGTGGATTAAATAATATGGATGAAAGGGACAAGAGACAAAATATCAGCAGTATTTTACCTGTGTTGAATAAACTGAAAGAATTGTGCATTGTTTCATATTGTGTTTGGGCCCCAAGAATAGTCTTCCTGAAGGTGACGACTAATGGAGATCCCATTTCATAAACAATCAACACAAAATAAGTCTTGGTTCGGATTCAATTCCATATTTTGGTCAAATAAGTAAATAAATTAAAAAAAAGCTTTTCATAATTTTATTCAATGCAGCAAAGAAAGCATACAATCCCCTCTTTTAACAAACCCAACTCTGGCTCATCTGCTGAAAAAAACAAAACAAAACTTGCAAACCCTCTTCCTCATATCTCCCATTAATAATTTGGTCACCAGGCAATCAAGAGAAGAAAATCAACATTTTGTCAACTTAAAAATTCATATCATTTCCAACTTTGTTTTGCACAATTTATATCCGATGTTCTAATTCTAAACACTAAAGTTACAAATATATACACACACATCTGGTTGTACCCTTGACTGCGAGCAAGCACTTTAGAAAATAAAATAACACTTCCTCACTTTGAGTAGAAAATAAAAATCGCAAGTCTAATTTAACGTCAAATAAAACTCTTAATTGCTCTGTTCACGTATCCTCTATTAGGAAAAAAGGAATTAGAGGCACTCACATTTTGTTATGGTAACCAAGTATCTACATAACTCCTCTAAAAAATAACATTTGAATTTAAACAACTTATTAAGTTTAGCAGGGATAAGAGTTGCACTTGAGGGCTAATTTGAAATCTGACCTGTTTGTAAAAAGAACGATCAAGAGTACATATGAAATAGATTATGCTAAATCTATAAAACTTGTGACAGTTTTACAACCTGTAGTTTTTCTTTTAACTTAAATTACTTTGATTTATTAATACTGTCCAAAAATATACAATTAAGTCAAACTAATCTGAATTGTACTCTGACATTAACGTCTTTTAAATTTAGTGAAACAAACATTGTGCAGATGCATTGCTCACAACAAGTGCATAATTTATATTTCTATAGAAAGACAGTGACGGCTACATTGTTTTAGGCTGCTTTGTGTCAATATGGTTTCAGTTTGTTTAACACAGAATCCAAGGGGACAAAATGGACAATTTTGGTAAGCGAAGTAAAAGGCTAAAATAACATAAAACTAAGTGGTGAGATGCAGAAGGGAAGAAAAAGGCCAGGGAGCCTCACAGGGCCAGGATGGGTCTGTGGAGGCCATTCTGACGAGGCAGCGGTCTCCGCACCCCCTTCCAGCCTCGTCAGTCTTGCTTGGCGTTGCCCAGCGCCCTGAGGCGCTCGAGAAGAGGAGGGTGGGAATAGTGCCACATCGAGAACACCCAATCTGCAACAGGGAAGCCCAGATTGTCCTTGTTGAGCTTGATGAGGGCAGAGTACAGCTCTGAGGCTTTGCCCATGTTACGTGCAAAGGCATCTGCCTGGAACTCAAACCTGCGACTCAGGACTGTTAGACAGAAAGACAGAAGCTGCAAAGAAAGAAGGAGAATATTTAAATGACTCAGAACAAAGGAATTCAATGTGAAAGTGCATAGGGAATGTCATAATCACCTCATTGTAAGGAGAAAAGATGAACTGGAAGATAATCATCAAGCCTATTAATGTGGGCTGGCTGTCAATAAACCCGAAAGCCACAAACAGTTCCTTTCGCCCAATCAGCACAGCAAAGAGGGAGAAACACAGGAAGGAATTCATCTGAAGGGATGAAAAATAATCCAACAACTGAGTTCACCAGTGTTTACAGGAATCAGGCAAACAGTGTAATACAAAAGCAATATTTAAACAAATTCAATAACTTAAAAAAAATTAAAAATAAATCACCTGACTGATGACAATATTTTTGACAGTATGACCCAGCTTCCAGTGGCCAAGCTCATGACCCAAAACGGCAAGAATCTCTGGGTTGTTGCATCCTTGTTTCTTGTTCTAATAAAGTACGTTGGAGGGTCAGAGCAGCTCGATTACAGTCTCTCAGATACACAAGCATACGCACACAAATGTAGAAAATTGCATTATTTTAGTTATAGCTGAGACTGTTTAAAAAGTGTTACACCCACACGTTGAATAGGGTCTTGCTGTAATACCAGAAACATTAACACTACATAATAAATTCATCAGTTGACATTTTGAGTCAACACTAACTACTCAGAGAGTAGATGTTTGGGAAGAGGTTAGTTGACTTGTACACAAAAATGTAGTTAAGAAAAAGTGCGCGTAAAAGTGCACAAGTGCCCACCTTAGGCTTGGCTTTTGACTCGCTGGATGTCTCGTCATTTTCTGACTGCTCGGGCTGTGGTTCTCCAGGTTTGTTCAGAGGAGAATAGTCTTCCAACAAAGTGTCGAACAGCACAATGCGTTTGTTCTTAAAGAAACCGTAGAAGTATGCGTTGCTGTGTGACGATCGCTTAGAACCTGGAAATAAATAACAATTGCAAAAGGTTTTGAAATTCTTTAACAAACCTGCACAATATGCATTCAAACCTTAAACGTTTTGACATAACAAGACCCTTACCTTCAACTACATAAATCTTTGTGAGAGGGAAGCTTATACTTTTGGCCATAGCTTCAATTGCAGATTTTAACTCTCCTTCTGGTAATGGGGTGAACTTGTCAAACAGGGGTGCAATGTAATCAGCATAGATGGTTACAAGTACCTATGAAAAACAGCAGCATGTAGGATGTATTACAATCAATTAATAGTTCCAAACAGATATTTAAAGATATCAGTGGCGTATAAAGCAACACTAACCAGAGAAACAGCCAGGGTAAAAAGCCAAGCATAAATGAAGAAGTAGTCTCCACCAATCTTTATGATGTAAAGGAGCAGTGAGGTCACAGGCAGCAGGATACACTGAGTCACAACAAACTTTTTTACTGCGTCTTTGAAGAAGAACCCCAACGTCTGAGAACGACAAACATTCAGTACATCAATAAAAAAAACCCTTATCTGTTCCAACGAATTGCCGCCGTGGCCTCTGAAGGTTCGGTACCTGCTGGTTAAAGCCGTGCTTCTCCTCAATCACAAACGTGTTGTACAAACTCCAGGGTAGTCCAGTTAAGGCACTGAACAGAGTGGCGAGTGTCAGAAACACCAAGGACTGGATGATCTCATATTCTGGAGTGAACCCAAAACGAACCGTCACAGAACCGGCAACATCCCACATAAACGGGATTCCGCCCAGCAGCAAGATCAGCTAAAAAATATTATTTACAGTAAAAACATGATTATAAAATTTATGTTTATACCTTAAGATGATGATGTGGTTTACAAACATATTTTGTAAAATCAGAAAAGGGTTGCCGACTTTTTAAACACCTACCGTCCCTTCAGTCTCAGAATAAAGTCCAGACCAAAAGCTAAAGTTGCTTTTATCTAGCTGATAAAGGCGCGACTTCTCAAAAGTTTCGGGATCCATGATCTTGCCGAGCTCCTCTGGTACATGTGTGGTTGATCTATAAATCCTCCTCTGCAAAGTGAAAAGCACAATCTTAAAATATAGTTTAACACTATAAAATGAAAATACTGCTGTTAATAAAAGCTTGATAATTCAGATAGAATTAGTTAAATATTTGTATATATTTTAAAACAAACCATTTTCAAATTGTAGTTACTTTTGTTAAAATAGGTGCTTAATAAAGTCAATTTGAACTGCTTAATCTGTAGTTTTACACAATTTAACCCTTTCAGTATGTTGAACTTATTTCTTTGTATCAAAACCCATAAAAAGCTGAATATGTTAAAACATATTTTAATCAAAAACTGACATAGATTTGGACTTTTGACTCAGCTTGTGATGTTATTATTTATTGATAAATTGAATGCAATTGTGCAACTAATCCTGATTCAGTATTCCTTTATAAAACTTAACTGTGCAACTTCAAAATATTGCATAAAGTTCACATTTTACAAGATATATGTAGATTGCTTAAAACATATTTACCCCTTTATTTTTGTATAGCAAGATATTTCTTGTAAAAATTACTAATCTCAGACTGCAGAATAATTCATTTTAGTAAGTTTTACGTAGATCACTCTTAGTCACTATACCGGACTATTCAAGACGTCATTTATGAGACGAGTGGATGTAAAGTCTTCAACTTTTTAACATGGTATTTCGATAAAACCGTTTAATTAGTAGCACATGATTAATAGAACGTTTTTGCCTATTTAGAAAAATAATTTATGCAAGTCATCCATCAGTTAAAATGCAAGGTAGCATTTGATATAAGTAAACACACACTTCCAGCATTCTACGTTTATTTTACACACAAACCCAGCCTTAACACTATGCTAACAATAGTCTATATTTCTTTTTCAACCAATGATCAAATTAGCAACACTTTTTAAATTTAATACAAGTAACTTTTTTTTACCATTTTTCCCCTGATGTGTTTCCTATTAGTCATTGCTAATGAGGGCTCCAAAAAGAGTAAATATGACACTTGAATAAGATATTCAGTTCCTATTTTGACCAGTAAAGCATACAAATGATTAACTTACTTGTCTGTAGGACAGGTATGCCTCCCAAAGATACACCGTCCACGAGAACCCCAAAACAGCATAAAATATCTGTTTTTCCACCGGCAGGTCCAACAATGTTTCTAACATCTTGGCTTTGGGTTTTTCCTGAGGAGTTCCAAGTGGCTCGAACCGTTAGCAACAGCCCGACTATTACTATGAGGCTAACGACTAAAGGCTAACGACAGCTTCCGTTGAAGTCCAACAAAAACACTTCCAACTTTATAAATCGAAAGAACCGCACTCGCGCAAAATCGACAAAAACTGACTAAAAGAGAAATATGTGCATACAGTTTTCATTCCTAAGTAAAGGCTTTTACATCCAATATCATTCCATTCATATGAGCAACGAACAAGCCTGTAGGGGAAGCGTATCCACAAATTCGGCCCCCACTGATACAACTAAACAGCAACTTAGTTCCGCATTTAATGCCACGTTTTTTAATTACAATTTCTTTCTTGTCCATCTTAACAAACACATCTGCAATTATTAAAAAATTAAAATGGATCAAACTTGAGTGAAAAACCTTTTGTAAATCACAATTGTTTAACATTTTAACCCTGTAGAGGGCGCTACAATTTAATGACTCCAAGGTGATACCACACCCAATTTATACCTTTACACAAAGAAACTATCAAAAACATTCAGAACAGTCTACATTACAAATAAATACAAATATACATTCACCTTAAGCACATATAATGCTGCATTAAATCTCAAGTGTATGTTTGATAATTTTTTACATCATTTGTCACAGTTATTCCATTTAACACAATGTATTTTATTTATTTTTTTTAAGTTTTAATATGGGCCACATTTTCTGGAAATTGATTTTCATTGGATAGCCTGCTTTTTTTCACTATGCAGAGTTGGCTGTTGTCACAGCAGAGTACTGGTGAGAAAAAACAACTATTTTTAGCCCATTTACTTTACTTTTGTAAAGAGCGACTGACAAGTTGCTAAATCAGTTTGTAAATTGAACTGTTGGAACTTTGAACAACTGGTAATCTGGACTACAAAATTAGGCAGTGTGTAGAGCCTTAAGTCTTTTTTTTATTTTAAATGGTGTAATCTGGGACAATAAAGTGTTATATATAATGCGGAACTGAAAAATAACGATTCTTAAATACTCAAAAACAATAGTACTTAATTGTATCTTTATAAAATCTGGCAATATAAAAAAGGCAATTACAATAGTAAGTAGATGCCCTGATTTTCACATTTATTTTTCTACAAAGTGTTACATACATGTCTTCCATCAAACATCTGAAGCCAAACACTGTTTTATTATAAATCGAGGTGAAAAAATAACCACATATTCCTCGAGAACTTTAAAGTAAAGAAATGTTTTTTGTTACATTTTCACCAAAGTGAAAAGGCCTTGCGTTATGCTACTGATCCTTCATAATCTGCAAAGCTAAACATGTATCTGGGAGGGCTGGAGAGTATATACATTTGTGATTGTGAATTAAGATATTAGACATGTGACTGCGTTCACAAACAAAAGCTAAAATACTGTCAGACAGCTCTGATGTGTACTTTTGAGGTTTGCCTTTTTTAATATGCTAATTTCTACAAAACAGTTTTTTAAAAAACTGCAACAAACCGCAAAAACATATCAGTTTCGGAAGAAATAAACAATACTGATACATAGCCTGTTATATAGTCATTTTCCATTGCCAGGTTTAAAGAGGTGCACAGTTTAACTTCCAAGAAGCAGTTTGCTGTTAGCCTCAGATGGGAAGAAGTCAGAAAAGCTGGTGGTGCACACAGGTCTTCCCAGAACCACCACCGGTCTGAGGTACTGAAGCTGTTTTATTGCCAGATCCCCACACCCAGCCAGGGCTTTGTCCAGGATGGACTTCAAGTTTTGAACCGAAGTGAAGCCTCCAGCCATAGCGCGGGACTTCACCAGTGGTGAATGGGTGCGTCTACCGCGGGTGTGAGAGATTCCACGCTGGTTGTTCTCCTTAACGGAGCAGCTGCGTCTGAAAGTATCTCGTCGTTTCACCTGTGCGTCTTTGTCTTCTGGAGACGTTTCTTGTATGAATTTAAAGAAAGAGGACTCGAAGCCTGTGGGCTTATAGGCAGCAATGTCAAAAAGGCATGGAGGAGGAGTGTTGGGCTGAGTTTCTTTTACATTCAAAGGCTGCTCAGACAGTTCGTTCTTGCGTTTCAGAGGCTGGCGAACAGGAGGAGCGAGCAACAAGGCTGACCCGTTCAACATTTTGCCGCCATCTTTGTTGCTTGATGCGTTTTGGAAGCTCTCCTCAGAAATAAAGCGCAGTGAATACGGAGGTGAAAGGTCAACGGTGACTGGACGAAGAAGAGGTATGAATTTCTCAAGGTTTGATTTCTGTTCCTGTTTTGGAGTTTTCTGCTGAGCTGCGAATGAGTTATCAGTCGGACCATCTGTGCTTGCTTCACCAGAAAGCAACTCACCTGCAATGAGAACGTCATTTCTCTCAGCAGGTGGCAACTCTCTCTCTCTTGGGGGGTCTTTCTGAATATTGTGATTATTCTCTTCCTCCTCTGTGACCTGGGAATCAAGCACATCCTCCTTTTTCTCTGAAACTTCCTGAAGTTCAAGTCTATTTTCGATTTTCTCAGAGTTTCTCTGGGAATCATCACTTTTCTCTTCCTTCTTTGAGACTTTTTGAGGATTGTGACTGTCTTCCTTCGCTGAATCAATCTGAGAATTTTGACTGTTCTCCTTCTCTGAGACTTTAAGATTGTGACTATCCTCTATTTTCTTTGTGACTTTCTGGGGGTCATGACTTTTTTCTTCCTTCGACATGTTTTGAAGATTGTGACCATTCTCTATTTTCTTTGAGACTTTCTGAGAATTGTGACTTTTGTCTTCCTTCTTTGGGATGTTTTGAAGATTGTGACTATCCTCTTTTGTCCCTGAGACTTTCTGAGGATTGTGACTTTTGTCTTCATTCTTTGAAATGTTTAGAAGATTGTGACCATTCTCTATTTTCTTTGAGTTCTGAGGATTGTGACTTTTGTCTTCCTTCTTTGGAATGTTTTGAAGATCATGAACATCCTCTTTTGTCTCTGAGACTTTCTGAGGATTGTGACTTTTGTCTTCCTTCTTTAAGACATTTTGAAGATCATGACTATATTTTACCTTTGAGACTTTCTGAGGATTGTGACTTTTGTCTTCTTTCTTTAAGACATTTTGAAGATCATGACTATATTTTACCTTTGAGACTTTCTGAGGATTGTGACTTTCGTCTTTCTTTGAGACATTTTGAGAATTGTGACTATCCTCTTTCGTCTCTGAGACTTTATGAGAACTGTGGCTATTTTCTTCTGTCTCGAGGACATCATGAAAATTGTGAAGACTTTGAAGATCGTGATTAGTCTCATCCTGCGTTTCAGTCTTGATGGATGCGTGACTTATGAGTGAAGGAGTCTCTTCTATGTTTTTGGGCTCTGCTTCGCTCTCTATTTTGAAAACTCGTTTAGGAGAAGATGCTTCGGCAACAGTCGGTCTTGCCGATTTCCTTTGAATCAGTTCCTCTAACTGCTCAGCATTAAAAAAAAGCTTACTGCCATATTTAACAACATCTTCCTGATGCATGCCGTGCACTTTGACATAGTGACGTTGCAAACTGCGCATGTATATGACAACAGAGTCGCAGTCCTGAACAAAGCATGGGTAGGCAACAGGCATACAGCGGTCTTGACACATCTGTAGCGCCTCTTCATGAGATCTAAAGACAAAACGGCTAAAACTATATCGTTTTGAATTCTCTTCTCTGGATCGTTTAATTTTCTTAAGATCTTTGTCACTCTTGTCTTCCGACTGGGCCGCTACCTCTTGTTCTCTGGTTCTCTCTGATTTCTGTGAAGTAGGAAAACTGGTTTCTTCTTCCTGGGGACTTTGTGGTGTCACTACAAGCTTCTTTTGGCATCCAGAAATTGACTTTTTATGCGTGCTCTGCAGTCGAACCACCAGTGAATTGTAGTACTCGCAGTGACTATAAAGTGTATGTTCTTTAAGTGCATCATTGTGACTGAACAGCTTCGAGCAGCCGTCAAACTTGCACTTTATTAGCCCAGGTGGCTGAGAGTGGTAATCACGAGTGTGACGCACAAGGCTGCTTTTAAGGTGGTATGAGGCGGTACAGTTAGCAAAGTGACATTTGAACTGGGGCAGAGGTTCATCACAGTTTGAGGAAGGTCTTTTCTTTGCAGGGTCCTTTTTAACTTCTGGACATTGTTGCACACCACACTCGTTATCCAACAGGAGCTGAGAACGATTGTAATGATGCACCAACTGTAGATGGCGCACAAGGCCTCCTTGGGTAGAAAAAGCTGCGACACAGTTTTTTGCCACACAATGAAACGGTTTACTGAATTTATCCAGTAAATAGCACAGGTTACTTTTGGCTACCATTCGTCTAGTTCTAAGCTTTTGTGTCTTTTCATCCTTTGTCTGTCCTTTCTGCTCATTATCCTCTCCCCTGCTGTCTGCTTTGCCCTCTCCTTCCTCTTCAAATGGAGACTGATTGTCAATGTTGTGGTCATTTTTGCTAATTACACTGGAGAATTTTGCGTCATGCAGGTGTTCCTCTTTAGAGCCCTCGTTCTTCTTAAATTCAGGCTGAGGTGCTTGCTTTATTGAAGAAGTAGGTTTCTTATTTCCTGCATACGGTGTAGACCCATAGCCTAGCTGAGGTATCAAAGTCTCACTTATATTATGGGCTTTTATGTAGTGGGCCTTCAGCACACGCTTTTCTCTGAGACTCTTGGGACAAAGCTGACACTTGTAAGGCTTAAAAGTGGGTGTTAATCTTTTGGCCTCATCTAAGCTGTAGCTATGTACAGTGTTATAGTGGCGCTGTAAGCTGTAACTTTGACCACTCCTAAAGTCACACCCTTTGTGCTTACAGAAATACGGCTTAGCTGCGGCTAATGATTCAACGCCTTCTTCACAGGTTACTAATGTTTGTTCAGTTTGGACTTTCATTTTTCCCTCAGACAGTTGTGGTCTCTTCTTAAGCAATACAACGGGAGGTTTTGCAATGATGGCTTGATGAAGAGACAGTCGTGACGTGTTCACATCATGTGTGGGCTTAGGGAGCTCGATTGGCAAACTGTTAGATGAGGCATTCAAGCTGAGTTTACTCAGCCCAATAACAAGTTCTTTTAGAGCGTCACATTTTGTGTTAAGGCCTAAAAGGTTTGTTTCTTTGCTTTTTGAATTAGCGGACACATTTTTGTCTTTGCCAGCCTCCACAGGTAGAACTGAAGCCGAAACCTCATTTTTTTTATTTTCCTCAGGCTCTGGCTCAGTTTCAGTCTTAAACCCCTTTGGCTCAAAGTCCTGCTCCTTGTCTTGTTTGTGTTCCTTGTCTTCCAATTTAAGATGATCTGGATGAGCACACTTCAGATGCCTCTGGACATCTCTAGCTCTGGAAAATGTCATTCCACATTTCTCAAAGCCACATGTAAACTTACTTCCATCGAAGCACATCGCCACCAGTGTAATTGTTGTCTTGGGTTCTTTGATGTCAGATTCTTGTGAAGAGGTGGCACAACTCACTGACTGTGAATTTAGAACATCTCCGTTTACAACGCCTCTCGAATCAACTGTCTTATTAGGGCGAGCGGTCACTTCCCGAACAGGCTTGAAAAGTTTCTGCTTTGCCTTCCTCTGAGCCTCAAAGTCATCTTCGGTGAAAGTTATCTTGTGCGTGGATAAATGCCTTACGAAGTCCTTTTTGGATAAGTAGAACTTTTTACATTCATTGCTGCAGCAGGTAAATGCTGCATCTCTGAAGTGTTGCGCTTCATGGTGATATATCTGACCCAAGTCAGAGTAGGTGACGTAACAGCCGTTGAGCTCACACTGGTAGTTCAGCTGATAGCCATGTGTCTGCTTGTGAGTTACAAGTTCATTAGATGTCTTAAACTGTGCACCACAACCTATAACCACACATATGTATGGCCGGTCGCCGTAGTGAACTTTTCTGTGTTTGCGGTGATGGTAAGCAGAGATGAAATGACGCCTGCAGAACACACACTTTTCCCGCTTGTCTCTCATTTGATGAAAATGTTTCACGTTGTCATCACCGATGTGCTCTGATTTCAAGTGGACGTACAGGTACTTAGAATGTTTAAAAGTCCGAGTACAGTTGGTTCCTGGGCACGGATACTCCTCTCGGTTCTGCAGTTTAAAGTTTCTGTCCATGTAATCGAACGTCACATGCTCGTCATCGTCAGCGTGCTTCTCTTTCAAGGTTTTGGTTTGTTGTACGATGTGATTCAACACCTGAGGATCATGTGTGCATTTGTAGTACAGCATCAAGGACGGGTCCACAGGAATCTCACCAGGTTCAATGTCATCATCCTCGTCTGTTTGTTTTGATGTATTGTTTTGTATCACATTCTGTGAGAGACGAATTTCATTACGAATGTGCTTTCTCATGTGAGGAACAAGGTCCTTTCTGCTCTTAAACTTTTCCAAGCAAACAGGGCAGGGGTGATTAGTCTCCTTGATGTGTTTTTTGGAGTGGTGAATGATTTGTAGATCTGTGATTGACCTTTTGCAAATCTGACACCAGAACTTTGGCCTTTTTGTCTTTTCTACATTGAATTCTGTGTGGTTAGTGACTTGTTTGTTATCTTGATGATCAGCTCTGTCAAGTCCTCCTCCATTTATCCTGTTCTGGTGCTCAGATTCTACTTTAACTGTGACATCTTGTAGCTCATGTTGTTTAGCCTTCTCTTGTTTGTCTACCACTACCTCTTCTTCGTCTTCTTCCTCTGACTCTGGTCTCAAGCCTAGAAGGGATGTGCAGTGAAACTTGAGAGTTTTCCAGTCCCAAAATTCAGGGTCAAAAGGCCAGTAGGCTTTAAGAGCCAGTAACAACTCACAGCGTAGTGAGTTGGGAATGACCTCGTTTTCCTGGTCATACTTTTGGTCTGAGTGCAGGTAAAGCTCCTCGAGACAAGTGAAGGCTTCCTGGCTGGGGCCAAAGAGGAACTCCGTGAGCTGACAGGCACGCAGAACTTCGAGATCCTTTGGAAGAAGGCAGGACACCATTTTACATACAGATGTTCTCATTTCTGAGTCTTCCTGCTTTGGAAGTTGTAGAGCTTTGACACAAAGTTCGACTGAGGTAGGTACCTCCTGGTTCTCTGCCTAAAAAGAGAACAATATGTAATCACTGAGCAGTACAAAAACATTTATATTACCCTTTCTGTGTCCTCCTAAGCACATTTATTAATCTGTGAGTTATATTGGTAAACTAAAGACATTCATCTTTGCTTTCTGAAATCTGTGATGCAAACAAGGGCTGGGACACCCTCAGTACAGAGGCATGTAATGTTTATGTCAAATATATCAGCATATTAATATTATCTTCCCTTTAAAAGTTGACAACAATGTTATTTAGACTCACCTCTGTCTGAATCACACGGACCAGATAAATTAAATGCTGGACGGTTTTGGCAATGGCACCAAGTTGAAGGCATCGCTCCAGAAGAGACGTCAACGAGGGGTCAAGTTTCTTTTGAAGCTTACTCCACAACAATATCAATTCCCTTTAGTTAACAAAAAAGACAAATTTACATGTTGAAATGATAAACTTAAGAATAAAACACAAAAAACAAAATCAAAATATCAAAAAGCTTTCATTTATGCATCTGGTGAAAATGAAGAAAAACAGACAGAATGAGGAGCACATCTCTGAACACAAAGCCTCCATTTCATTCGGAGGGTTTTCACCTACAGGATTTAGTGTGAATGAAGTTGACCTCACTGCAAGTCGCAACCATTAGGACAGTTTTTAAGAAAAAGTCATAAAACAAGCAATGGTCTTCAATCACAAAGCAGCATCTGAGAGTTGCGCTCATAAAACAAAGCTTCTCTGATTTTTAATAGTTGTTGGGCTTTTGTGTCATTTTAATCATCACTGCATGAGTAGAAAACTTAAGCATTAGTTGCTGCAAACTGATCTTCTGTTTGGAGCCATTGCTGGTATGCATTTATATGCTGATGACACTGTAATCTATTGTCACGCTAAATCTGAATCAATGGTTCTTGAGCGTCTGCAATCTGCATTTGACTCCATTCAATCAGACTTCTTTCAACTGAGGCTCACTCTTAATACAGATAAAACAAAGACCATGATGTTTGCAAACAAAAAGAAAATGTCACAAACATTACATTACATTACAATCAGGTCTCTTAATGGCTCAGCCATAGAGTTTGTAGAGACTTATAAATATCTTGGCATTGTCATTGATCAAAAG
>JAVKLF010000002.1:8373304-8388692 GCA_034783495.1 Millerichthys robustus
GCACATAATGCAGAACATGCAAAACACGTAATATTTTTTTCCACTTGCCAGTAGTTTGTCATACTCGGCCTCTGGTGAGGGGGACTGAGGCTGAGCACTCAGTGTCTCTGAACAGTCTTGATCCTCCTCCTCGTCTGGTTTCTCTTCAGGTTCTGAGTCCAATTCTGGCTGAGAGGATCCATCACTGACCGAGTTGCTCTTCACCTTCGAGATCAGGTGCTTCAGAAAGGAAGCCATGATAAGATTAGCTCTAAAAATGACATGAAGTCGCTGTGTAACGCAGCGACAGGAGTGATCACTTCCCCTTTTTTAACGTTTCCCCTCCTCTCTGTGTTTGTAGTCACATCTATGCTCAATTAGGAGCTATGTGGGCAGTAGATGTGACTGTGAGGGTGGACACGCTGACTTAGATCTACAAAACGCCAATCTACGACATTAAAATAACATCAAACTAAAAGCTTATGATCAGTCCGATTTTGCTGATGAATAAATGCATTTCCACACAGAATCTTCGAGTTATAATTCAGAAAGAAGGCCTTTCAAATCAAAATTGTTTTATTATTTGTAAACAAACACGGAGTCAGTTATTATCATGTGCTCATAAGTAAATAGTACCTCCGTATGGATGTGGGTAGCAGATGTTAGCTGTGTGGAGGGATGGGACGATGGGTTTTCCTTTTCCTCCCGCGAGGAAACGTCACTGCTGTTAAACTTCGATGAAACGCTGAACACTGTGTCACCAGAGAGGCCCTACATGGGATATTTCACTCAAGATATATTTTTAAAAATCACCATTCACACACATCTCAATTCTGTACAACAGATTCAACTCCAGTGCGCGACTTGAGTGAAGCAAAAGTAACTAAATGTGTCAGAAAAAGAGATCTACAATCTACTGTTTGACACACGGTGAGCCCTAAAAGTTTGTTTCACTGTTTGGAAATAACAAAAGTACTCAAAGGAAACGAAATTGCAGTATATGTTTACGTCAACAGTATCCACCTTTGCTGTCATAGTCAGATCTAATCTACTTATGAAGCAATAACTAAAAAAAACACATTTCCAGCAATGGCTTATCAGTCATACTTCTTAGCCATTTCTTTGCGAAAGCAAGAACAAAAACAGCTTCAGCTCAGGACTGTTAAATTCTTTACAGACTAATTATTTGTTCCACAAACTTTCAAAGCACAAACAGAAGACCTGAATTAAGGACTCACTATTATATCTATGAGAAAAATATTCCATGACTAGATTTCAATGAAACTCTCAGAAAATAATTTACAACTGATTAACTTTCAGAGTGAACCATTCAAGATGGCCACCCCTGCTAACTGACCTTACAAAAGGGCTATAACTCAATCTGTTTTACAGCTATTGACCTCAAATTTGATGTGGTAGTAGATGAGAGTCATTCACAACACATACTCGAAACAGCCTCTGATATAAACGCCACTTGTCATAAATCATTTGGTTTGTGGTTTAGAATAAATGGAGGCTAAATTACTTCAAATTTCTGTGGAAAAACAGAATAATTAAGTTAAAATTGTGGGAGTCAATGTGAATGTCACTCCCTGACAAACTGATCCACTGACCTAAAATAATTTACTGGTGTCTGACACATTATGTAACCACATAAAATGACTTCCCTTTATAAAAGGGTGTGAGCATACTGGCTTATGGCATAGACAGCAGGGCAAAAAAAAAACCAATAGTGAGAGAAATATGATGATGAACAAGGCTTATAAAGTCAATCTTTTACAGAAAGTGCTTTCCCACTAGATGTGGCCATTCAGTACAGACAGGAATTTAAACAATTGCTTCTTATTTTAAACCGAGAATAACAAGTTCAGTAATTAAATAAAAACAAAGAAGCTGGCAAATACCTTGGAATAAGTGTCTGAAAATACATTCCTTCTGCTGTATTTGTTCCAAAAGCCATTAAACAGACTCTGTTTCCCCATAGTGTCAGCTGCTGTGAAGCTGAACTCAGCTTTGAACCTTTGGACACTCTCTATCAAACTCTTACAGGACCATAAATTGGAAAAGCAAAACCCTAATCAGATGTCATACACATAGTGGGAGTTTTCCATCTGTTCTTGCTTTTGCCTCAGATGAGCGCCTCACTGTCCGTAAGCTATAAAATAAAGTTTATAAACTCACCCTGCTTGTGCTGCCATCAGATGGTCCAGCTACGTTAGTCACCAAAGTGTTGTTTAGATCCCAGGAAGTCTCTGGGAAAGAACAATAATCTGTAAGAAAATAAGGCCATATAAAAGACAGTCAGCAGGATTCAAATTAAATGTAAATTCAGGCTCCACTTCCTCCTGCATCTGTTTTTCCCCTCTACATGAGAAATTAGCCTGAATCCCTCCTGAGAAGAAGAGCACCTTGCAGGTAGTACTGCCGCAGCTTGGGGTTTCTGATGTGGGGGATGTGGTCAAGGGGTCGGTTCTGATGCTGCACACTGGCTGTGGCCTCATGCATCGTTTGGGCCTGAGGGGGCGTGTCCCAGGGGGGCTTTGCAAACTGTGGAGGCTGGGAGACGCCGGCTGGCAGCTTAGATCCCAACCTGAGAGACAGAGCGGCACAAACAGATTCATTATTATTATTATTATTATTATATCATCGCTAAGCATGTCACACCACACTAATGCTTTATATTTACACATTATAAATGTTATATTTACTGTGTTAATTCACACACTAAATAATGCCACAAAATAGTTCTCAGAACAAACAGTAATGTTTATTTAAAAATGAATACAGGAAATGCCTTTCTTGCCAAAGTTTTATACTAAAAATCATCTTAAATTGAGAAAGTGGATTAATCAAAATGCATGATCTCACGCAGTTTAGCGAATGATTGTTAGCTAATGTTGATTAGCTGTAGTTGCGATCCCTAATTGAGTTGACTCCAAAAGGTAATGAGATGTACACGTAAATCCAATGATTACTTTCTGAGTTTCATTAAACTCCATCCAGTGGTTCATAAGATATTTTGCTAACAGACACCCAAATACATACACCAGACACATGCACATACAGATATGGGAAATAAAAACATTAATGCCCACCCTTTGCTGTTCGGCAGATAATGAATACATAAATTACTGAAATTTTGAAATAAACAGTCAAATTATCTGTTTAGTTTAACTAAAAAAATTCTGAAACATTTTAAAATGCAGTACTTTTTGCTTCTTTTTCACTTGCGAAGACATTTTTTTTTTACATCTTTATAATCAACAATTTTTAGTTATAAAAATCTGCTAAGTGGGGGTGATTTGATCATTTTCATAGACAAACTATTATATTAAAAATTCTAAGAAAACTAATAAAATTATTATTTTGTAGACCATTTTTATTGGGATATTGAAATTTTTGCATAAGGTAAGGTTTGACTAAAATGGCTACAACTCCATCATTTTTAAATTGTAAAATGATCTTAAGTTTAAAACCACATGGAATGGAAGGCAGTGAGCGATTTGCATTCCTATAGGGAATGTTAGGCCTTCGGTGCATACAGAGAATTTAAAGTGTGAATAACAAAGCAGCGTTCACATTCTGCTCTGAGTTATTCATAGTGGAGCAGAAGATGCTCGGTCAGTCCTGACACGCTGGGGTTGCTCTCACCCCCACTCTGCTGGTGGAAGCGACACTATGGATCACACACGAAAAAGAAAAAAAAAATCCACATTTTTGGAGGCGCTAACCTGGACTTTACGTTGCAGAAGTAGCTTGTCCTGGTCTTGTCTCCTTGGGGTTTGAGGTTCATGGCACCTAAAGCCTCTGGTCGCCTCACAGACTGTGCCATTTTCTGTTTATCTGTAGTTTGAGGCATAAGGGGCTCAGCTGGCATCCTTCCTCTTTTTATTCCTCATCATGACTTTACCTTTTGCCCTTTTTACAACACCTACAGAGGACAGTAAGGAAGACAGAAAATCAGATGACTTCACATGCAAATGATTTGAGCACGTGGGGAAAGCTTAACACACCAGCAGCTAAGGTAAGAAGTTTAACCAAACAGTGATGAGAATAACAGAGTCAGGCTTTCAGTTCAATAGAACTGCCATTAATCTCATCATGTGAGTTGGGTGTAAACGTGCTCTTAGAGTCAACATTAAAGTGCAAAGCTGTGTGTGTGTGTGTGTTAATTAAAAGTCCATATTTTAAACAAATTAAACACCATCTGTACATGTTGCAAGAATAGGATTCAATTCAAGTATTTTCCTGGATCTTAGCAGAGCTGGGATGATTTTAGCTACAATAATAAACATGTTATTATTGGCACATATTTGGCATTCAGGGGCGCACACCCCCTTAGGTGGCTATTTGTCTGTCACTGTCAGAATTAGCTGGAAAAACCTGCTTGATCTGAATACTCAAGAACCTCATTACATTCATCTGCCCTCCGGTTATTAGAAGGAGAGAACTTCCTGTAAATGTTGGAAACACAATTATCGTTGTAGAGGAAGTGAGCATTTCAGACGACATTACAAAATGATCGAGACCACAGCTATGGCTGAAACAAATGACATCAGCAAAAAGCAGATGAAACGGAAATCCGAAATTCAACGAAATTAAATTCGGTGGGAGCGGTACTGACCGGGGATGGAGAGAAGTGGCGGTCACCTGAGGATGTCTTCATATTGCAGGCGTTATGATATCACTGCAGACAACAGTAAACAGTCCTTTAAGTCCCACCCTTTGCTTATAATGCGTCGTCTCGTCATGTCAAGATAGTTCCCTGCTTTCCTGCTCTGTCGGCAGTGTGACAAACACGAAGATTAAAGTGGATTGAGAGTAATACATCTAGTATTTTCACAAATACATTCAATCAGTGCTCTGAAGAGAAGCATTTTTATTAAATAATTTAGGCTTGTGTTGCATGATTTCTCAAAAAATTGATTATCTAACTTTTTTTTATTTGTTGTGCGTATACGGCTGAATGAAAATGAACTATTAAAAAAGCTTCCCCCAGCACTACTCGTCTTTACCTGTAGGGGCGCTCCTAGACCCGGCATTCCGACCAATCAGATCACAGGACAATGAACGTCAACCGTGTGAAAGACGATAGGAGGAAGGGCTTGTAACTAAAATGTTTTAACTTCCCAGGATTCCGCTTTAATCCGACGTAAGTCACACTTACTGAGCGTTAATGGGAGTTTGGAAAGAAAAGCAAAACTTTCTGTTTGATGTAGATGTAAATAAGCAACATAGGGTCAAACCTAGGGCCTGTGTAGTTGCTGCTAACGCTAACTGGCGCTCCCTGTATGTGTGTTGGTCAGTCGTTGCTAAGCTAGTTTCCACAGATACCGGCTGCTGATAAACTTAAAGGTTCATAAAGGTTTTGCACGAACATTTATTATTCTATTTATTAAACATAATTTTCTGTCCATCCCCAACAACACTGCATGGGGTTCAGCGCTACCATGTCCCTTGGATACGAATCAGCTAGCCAGTAGCTCCGTTAGCAATTATTTTTACGTCGATTTTACTTAAAGTAGTTGATATTCTCAACGCGTTTAGAGTTAGGTTTGAAAACACGTGTTTGCTTGTTTTTTTCTAAAAATTGTAATACAGGTACGTTGTCTAACTTGCATTTTTTATTTTTAGGTTACGATAAACAATATTTTGAAGATTTTCTAGCTTTTTTCTCAGCAGATGCTCCTACTAATTACTTATTTTAATCTCAGGAATTGGTGGTCAGACTAACATGACATCTGTTTACTGAACTGCTCCATCTTTCAACATTGCAAGCACCAAACGCTGGTGTGCATCCTTTTAGCGAATGAGAGTGACCCACCATTATTATGGAAACAGAAGCAGTAAGTTTCTAATTTATGTTACTTTACATTATCATTAAAACACTCGAGTATTACACTGAACGGTTATATAAGGAAACTTTGGTATAAAGCAAGGAAAATCTAGCACTTAGTGTTGTATTTTTTGCAGGAAGTAATTCCCATCTGGCAGAATAAACCTCATGGATCAACTCGCAGTGTTGTGAGAAGAATAGGTTCAACTCTTCCACTCAAACCTCCACAAAGAGCATGTTTCCAGGTTCATTTAACATCGTGTTATACACTCCTGTCTAGAAATTATGTTTCCCTGGTAGTTACAATAAATGTCCTGCTTGATAAATTATTTTAACCTGTGTTTTTGTGCAATAGGAGTTACCTGGTTTGCCTTCTCTTCGTCCCTTGGATGGCCCTGCGGTCCCAACTTTGGCAGACATAGCCTGGATTGTTGCAGATGAAGAGGAGACCTATGCTAGAGTCAGGTATATCTGCAAGAGAAACATATGGAGCAAAGGCTATGGAACAATACAAAATTAGTCATCTTTCAGCATTTACCTTTGCTCTTATGTTTCAATTTATTAAATGCACATGGGTAACTCGTGAGATTACCATATAATGTTGTTGAAATGATTCAGAGATGTGATGATACAGTTCTGTGGTATTTTGTAGTACAATACAAATAAAAACTGACATTTATAAAGCAGGATCATTGCAGTGGTAGGTCAAGGTTAGTACTTACATTTTTATTGTCACCAGAGACATTTAACCCTCTTGCTGCCCTTGGGTCAAATGATGATGAATTTTGACCCCAGGGCAGCGGGAGGGTTAAACAACAATAATAATATAAAACAGCTTGTAAGGTTTTTCATTGTAAAAATGGTCTGTTTGAGTTCAATCACTCTTCTGTTTTCAGGAGTGATGCACGCCCTTTGAAACACGAATGGCGGCCAACGCCACTCCTGGTGCTCCACAGGAACTCCTCTGTGCCAAACTTCCGACGTGAGGGTAAAAGGATGGAGGGTCTTAGGAAGCCTGGGGTGACGGCCCTCAACCGTACCACCGCCCTGCAGGAAGAGCTCAGCAAACTCCGAGCTCAGATCGCCAAGATTGTGGCAAATGATACAGGTTGGTAACTCAACCAGACAAGGACATGTTCATTCAAGATTGATTGTCTTTAAATAAGGGGTTGCGCAAATTGACTGTTTAAAGCACTGAAAGATTTTTATAGGTTACTATCTTGTTAACTCTTTTATTTAGGCATAAAGCCATATTGTTTTAATAAAAAAATTGCAATACAAGTATAACTTCAATTGAAGCCAGTGTTTTTGTTTTGCTTTGCATCCTGGGCCTGTTTTTTTCAAACTTCTTAAAGTGGAATTTTAGACTTAAGTGCTGAGAATTTCTTAAATTTACTCCTACTTTCAGATTTAAATATAAATGCAATTATCAAAATTATTAAGACTAAGAATCACTCTTACTCTCCTGATTATTCAAGACAGCTCCAGAGGCCCCTCAACTGGTTTAGATGCCACTAGGGGTCTGTGATGATGCTGAGAAGACGGCGATCACAGCACTCATCCTCAAGGATATGCTGCATCACCTCAGAAACTGCATACTCATAAATCAGCTCTGAGACAACAGTCTTTAGTCTTACACTTACGCATAAAGTCAGACTGCAACACTTGATAATTAACTTTTAAGCCTGGCTTTGAGCCAAGAATTTGTTTGACATTTAAGTCAATACTTAACAGCGTGTTTGAGAATTTTTTCGAAGTTTGATAAATACGAGCCCTGTTCTAAAACTTGAACTCAAAATGAACAAATCGTATTCTGCAAAGCAAAATTATTACATCCTAGTTAGCTGTTAAAGTTAAAGCTACAACCTTTCAGAATTGAAATTTTTTTTTTTTTACATTAATTAAAACATCAAAACTTGTGAAATATTCAGAGACAGGCAGATTTAAGATTGCTTTATTGTTGTGACACAGAATCATTGTCTTTATGTGACTGTTTGTCATTCTGCCAAGTCAGCTGACCTGAATCTCTTTAAGCTTTTTGGTACTGAGGTGACTTGGCAGCAGTTTGTAGGTCAGTGGATAAAGATTATCTTTCTGCTGTTCTGTGCCAGTTGATCATCACATGTTGAGCGAAACAGTCACAAAGTGTCACATGTGTGTTTTATTCCTACTGAAACAAGACTACTTACAAATCTGAAACAGATCAGATTTGTATATATATATATAAATTAAATTTCTTAAGTGAAATTACAGATTTTTCAGATGGATTACAGAGATTTTTCTCTGTTTACACAAAAATCTATAAATCAAATGCCTCGTTTTTTTATCTTTTGTTTCAGGTTCCAACCCCCTGACCCCAGATCTACTCTCTCCAGATGACACAACTATGAGTTTTTCCATGGCACCTTTTGAGACGGCATCCTACCAGCCAGCCACAGTGGCTCCGGCTTCCTTTGTCATCAGTGACGTCACGGAGGAGGAGGAAGAGGAGGAGGAGGAGGAGGAAGAAGAAGTGGAGGAAGATGAGAAAGATGTTGTTTCCATTGTGTCAGAGCTGGTCCCCGACCCTCTGCTACCTGTCTCTATGACAGCATCAGCGACCTTTGATCTGGACAGGCCCAGCATGGACTTCCGGGAGGCAGAGGAGGACACAGTGTCTCTGTCTAAGTCCACAAGTTTTGCTGATGTTATGGACATCCTGAAGGATATGAACAAAATGAAGATGAGCAAAGACAGGTGAGACCTCTTGGTTTAAGACAACCCACTAAGTTTCCTTTTTTAAAAGACATTTTTAGTGATATGTTGTGTGTTTGTGATATATTTCAGGTACAGTAGAGGTTGCACGTCGCTCAGAGAGGAAGACTCAGCTACTCTGATATCAGAAGCTCTAAGGAAAAAGTTTGTCCTGCAGAAAGAAGATACCACTGCTGTGAGAAGGAAATAGCAAGCTCAATTATAAGTCCTAAAAACCTGATCCTCCTGCTCTATGTAAGTCAGGAAAGTGTAGAGTTTCAGTTTTTATTTGTTAGGAATATACTCCATGGATCTTCAGTTTCACTCTAGACTGAAGGCAGTATCTGCCAGAGTTAAAACAACAAATAAACCCTTTTTGTCCCAAATCAACTCCACAGCGCTGGTTCAGTCTGAGGCCCAACAGGCACGTTTAAGCATGATAATGCACATTACACTCGGTGTGTTTCTCTCCTCAACTGACTGTTTTCCTCCAGTTCTGACCAGTTTCTTGATCCAAGAAAATCTGGGATGTTCCATTGAAAACAACAAGAGGTTGATATTCAAGCCATAATTTATTAAGGTTTGGACTTCAATTAAATAACTTTCTTTTTAAGAGTTTTGTTGAGTCTTTTTAAAGCTGTTTTTCCCCCACAATAATCATGCAAATAACACTTTTTTCTGTTTCATAAAACATTTGAACAAACTTGAACATATTTTGTGTATAGATGAAACTGTGTAGAAGCAGAGATGTACTGTAGCTTTTTACAGCGTTTAAGGGAAAACAAGCTTCTGATCTTTGCCTTTATCATTAGCATCTTTGTACTGAGTTAGCAGTTGTGCATTGGATTGCACATTTTTTTTGCCTGTTCTTTTTTTGTAACATAAACATGTATGTGATTGAGCCAAAAAGATCCAAATTGAAAGCCCAAACTGAAATGAGTAACTGTCTTTTATTAGTAATGTAGTATGTAGTTGAAGAGTGAACTGTGTGAATCTTCACCCTTTGTAGTTCTTAACAAACACAAGCTTGTACAAATATTTTGAAATACACAGTCCCCCTGCGTGTGAAATCAGCTGATAGTTCTAGTCACGTGTAAAACAAAGCAACAGTAAACCAGTTTTTTTGTTTGGCAAAGAATATCAGTGATGCAATTCTCTAACCGTTTTGTGTGATGAGTGTTCCAGTTGTCACCTTTACAAAGGCAAATACTTTGAAGTTAGGTTTGCTGTGTAAAATCATTCAGCTGAGCAGAACATTTAAACTAAACCAGAAGTGTCTATCACTTTAAGCAGACATTTTCTTGCTGGAATCTGTGCTCCGATTTCAAATTTAACTTGTATATTCTTTCACATGATGATGTGATGAATAGCAACTACCACATGCAAGTTGAACGTTACAGGTTGGGTCTCAATAGGTGACATAAAAGATGCCACACTACCTTCTGCATCATTCAAGGGGAATTTTGTTTTTCTCTTTTGCTGTAGTTTTGAGTGAGTGTAACTTATGTAGAACTGAGCCCTCTTTTATCACCAAGTTTGTGCGTTTTTGTTTTTGCTAAGCAAACGTCTGTGAATAAAAAAATGTTTAGATGTTTGGAAATTGCCTTTAAGTGATTAGCATGCATTGACAAAATGCTACCACACAGGGGCAGTGCAAGCAAAGAAAAGCAATTATCTTTTCGTTTGTTTTACCTTCAAATAAAGTAACCACACTTTTCCTCTTCCATACAAATGTTACTGTAGATGCACCTTTTAAATTCTGTTGTTTTTTAACTTCATTAGTAAACTTCAATATATTAGGGACAGAAAAAGATCTCAAAAAATCTGGTTCATCTTGCAACTAATTAGGTTAATTAGTAACAGGTCAGTAACATGATTGGGTCTAAGAAGAGCAAGCCTCCAGAGAGCCTTTTAGACACAATGATGTTCATGAATTATGGTTGTTCAGATAGTTCAATAAGTCAAAATTAACACAGGAACTAAAGTTGTATGTTGTTACTGGTCCTGATCTATTCAAAGCTTGATGAGATATTTATACTTTAAATTAGATTTTTTTTTTTTATTGAAGGCTCAAGATCACAGTGTCAGTCTGTGCTCTGCTCTTCAGCAAAACAAAAGTGTTAAACGAAGCTGTCAGCTGTCCTGACCTGTTGGTTTAGAAAGTTTTTGGTCAACACGCCTGTGCAAATATTTAGTTATCTGGGTCATCGTGACAACAAACAGGTTTAAATCGGAGGCAACCCAACTTGAATAAAGTTTCTGGTCCTTTACGAAACATGAATTACAACAAAAGTAATCCAAAACAGAAAAAAGTTCCAAACATTTTAAAGAGTTTTGAAAAAAGATGCAAAAATCTTTTTAGTTTTTCTACTGACACAGTTCAATCATATTTTAAGACGGGGATAAAACCTGACAAACTCTCTTTACCAGATCACCACATGGACCTTGTGAGCTCATAATATCTCACGTAATTATAGTTAACCCACATTCTTTCCCCATTTCCTGTTCTTTCCCAGGATGATCTGAGCCCCTCTGTGACTCACAGTCTATTTTCTGAGAGAGTCCTTGGCCTACTTTGTCCCTCCTCACCTCCACAGTGGAGGTGAGGAGGGACAGATCCATCTACCTATTTTAGCTTCAGGAAGATGTCTGTGGAGGACTGGGTTAATGGGGCTTTGTGGTGAAACGAGGCTCTGCTGTACGTATAAAGCCTTTCTGTTCAAAGTGACATTGGCACACTTTCATCACCGTAATACTTGTTGGAATGTTAAAAAGAAAATGCCCATTTAAATAAATTTTTTCAGAAAGATTCTTAGGAAAGAATATGAAAAAAACTTTTTGGACTTCAACCTCAGAAACACTGGTGGAAAATATGGTGAAAGCTTTTTTTAGGACTGACTCAGCATCGACACAATGATTTTGTTTCAACCTAAAGATGAGACAGTATGTTAATGCCATTAAGCCAAATCCCATCAAACACCTCGCTCTGCACTAAATGAACAAGACATGGTCCAACAGGTGGGGCATCTGTCATCCTGACTGGTCTATCTCTGAGCTTTCCATCAATGTCTCATCAGGTTCCTGGAAGCTCTTCGTAAAGAAACCTTAAAATATCATCCATCTTGTGTCCTAGCTGCTCTCCCACTTGCCCAAGTCATCTGTTACTTCCAGGAACTGTCTTTATCAACGGAAATGCTTTTGTGGTGAGAGACTTCATCTTACAGGGGCATTTTTAGGCATTTTGCCTTTGATTAATCTGTCTGACAACTGTGCTGCAGCGAGGACGGTGTGAGCTGTGGCTGAGTGGAAGCAAACTGGGGAAAGAGGGAGGATTTTGGCTGCTGTCGCTCTCTGAACTCAGATGTGACACAGCATGAAGCAGGAGGTAATGGCCGAAACTCCAGAAAATTATGGAGCTGTTATTACTCTAATCAAATTTTCTTGTGAAATGTGTATTTTTATTAATCAATACTAATAATGCGGGGGAAAAATCTTGTGAGGTGTGAGCTTTCTGAATTGTTTCATTCTGCTGAGGCTTGTGTCTGACCAAAAAAAGACCGTTACATCAACTATATAGCTGTAAAATACCAATAAAAAGACTCAAATCAACAACATAAATACACAACTTTAAAGCATAAAAAGATAATGAGATACAAAACAACCTCATGGAGACTCGAACTTGCTAAACTGATTGTAATTAAGAATCAGACAGAAAATGGCTAGAAGTACAAACTATTATGATCTATAAAGACACACACCAAACATCTGCACAAAACTGCTAAGTTAGTCAGAGAGGAAAAACATTCTGATTTTTAAAGAGGCACAAAATGACTTCAAAGATCACAAAGAGAGTAAAAGGTTGATGCAGAACAACCACAAAAAGAGATGCAAATCAAATGACACGTACACACGTAAAATCCCTCACGATTACAAATCAGCAGAGAGGTAAACCAGAAAACGGTTCACAACAAAGCTTTTACTGTCACTTTGTACCTCTTTCTTTAAAGTGGGTGTTTGACAAATTTATGCTCAGCAGCTTGTTGTTTTCCTCTTTCTTTTGTCCACATTTAAGGAAGTGTCCAAAGCAAATGTGTCTGGCAGCTAACTTCAAATCAGTCACAGTGTGTTTAACCTAGAACTGTAAGACTTCTTTCTCTTGGAGCACATTTGAACAAAAGGTTTTGAAAGGATTACACACATATTTCTGCGTTTAAAATTGGCTGCTGCTGTTCCTGGGTTGTAAAGCTTTTTATTTATTCATATATTTCTAGGTGGAAACAGTCTGGACAGGATGTCTTTCAGCTCAAACGAAATACCAAAAACAGAGTTTTATAATGATCAACGCAGCTTCTGTAGTCGCTCTGTCCTTCTCATTAGTCTTACAAAAAACAACAACAACCGTGTGTTCCATCTTTTGACTTTTGAACAGAGTTCAGGTCCTGTTTTTTTTTTTTTCCATTTTCTTTTTTTAAACTCTGACAGCAATATGTAAAGTGCAAACAGTTTATGTTTATATCGCACAGTTCTGATGGGGTCAAGACCTTTGAGCTGAGCCTGAAGCCGCTTTTTATCTTCCGCCGCCGTATCGTAGCAACGACCAGCTGAATTGAGCTGAGTGGATGACAAGGGTCCAGGGGAACACAAGAGCTGTATCTGCTGCTCCCAGTCGCCCACTCTTCCCCAGTGTCACCCACGCTACCCCCCCCCCCCCCATCACTACCCCACTGCTGCGTCATCAAGACACAAAGCTCACACTTCTGACTCACAATGGCGACAGCTCCACACAAAATTGCCCACAGCTCGGTTGAAAACGATTCACTCTGTCGTTTCTATTTTTGGTCATCTGAAGAGTCTCATCAGTGGGTTTGCCCTTTAAAGATGATTGCTTTGTGATGCAGAGTAAATTGTAGCCGTAAGTGGAGCTGTGCACGCTAAAGTGTGGCGTTGCCCCTCGCTCTCAGTTCACACAGCGGTGTTGCTGCTGAAGGGAAGTAGCCTGAAAGCATCTTTCGAAAGAGAAAAGGATTCGTTCTCTTGTTCCAATGGCCGGACAGCTCTGAGCCACGTTGGGACCAGAAACTTAAGCTTGTTTGTGAGCTCCATAGTGCCATGGCCTGTGTGTGGCAGTTTTCCATATATCACAAGGTTTCTTTAGGAATATTACAAATCTACATCCTCTCACAGCACCCCAGGAGATACAGATGGATGGAGCATTATTTTTAAATTAACCAAACCAGGAAGCACTTTGGATCAAGTTTTGATCATTTCAACCTTGAACATTTAGGAAAAACTTCAAAACTCTGAAATTAAAATTGAAATTTAAAACAGACAGAGTGGGGGTTCGAACCGTCGACCCAGGACAGGACAACCCCCTATCTCCTGTCATCACACAAGATGTTTCATTAAGATCTTATTGGGAAAAAAAGATTCAGTGATTCTTTTTCGAGATGGTGATAAAAATAAGAGTGTTTTTTAAAAGGTCAAAAGGCTTTAGGCAAAATTTGTTGAAGATTTTTCAAGCACTTGAGTCAATAAATTGAGCAAAATGATCTCATTGAGAGGCTGCACGATGGCGCAGCTGGTAGAGCTGCTGCTCAGTGGGTAGAGTTTGCATGTTCTCTCCGTGCATGCGTGGGTTTTCTCCGGGTACTTTGGTTTCCTCCCACTGACCAAAAACATGATTGTTAGGCTTATTGGTAACTAAATTGACCCTTTGTGTGAATGAGATCGTGAAAGGTTATGACCCCTGTGACCCTAAAACGAAGAATTTGATTTTGCTCATCCTAAAAAAAATATAACAATTACTCTATTAAGTCATTTTAAAGACTCGAGGTAATCATGTTGACTACTTTTCCATATTATTGAATGTTTAGCAGTTAATAGTAATCTTGAATATATAGCTGCAACCAGAGGGGGAAAACGAGTCATTAAAACTGATTTATAGAATAAGGGCCGACTTTACTTCTAAAGATTTTTTCTGTGTTGCATACATATTGCGTCCCACTGACTGGGCTGATCAGGGAATCTCTCACATGTCAGATATTTTCAAATATAAAAAAACAAACTTGCAAATCAAAGGAAGAACAGAAACAGAGTTGGGAATTTGGTGTAGCAGCCAATAAAACCAAGCTAGCCATGTTTTAAAGGGATTAACAGCACAACTGGAACACATCTTTAATAAATCAGATTGCTTGGTTTACATTTTTCCAATGTATAAAAAAATATTTCCCTTCAGGCCATTTTTGTAAATAAAAAAACAAAGAGAAGACATGCAGAATTTGAAAATTTTATTTCACATGTGGAACAAGAATGAGCTCACTTTGCTTACTTTGAGCGTTTTCCTGCTCGCAGGTCATGCATCACTTGAATTAAATTAACACTCTAACATCAACCATCGTCCAGTGAGGAAAACGAACAGAACATTTGATATCGTTCAGCTAAAACTGACACCTCTGAGCTGTGAGATCCAGTGAGGTGCTGAAGATTCATGAATCAGCACAGACAGATGAGGTAAAGTTAAAGAAGAAAGAAAAATCCTTTTTGGTGCAACCCCCCCCCCAAAAAACATAAAAAGTAAGCCTGCTTTCCAAGCACGTTTCCTTACACAGCACAGACACTTTGCCATTTGCAGTCCTCCTTGAAAGTATGAATTTCTGTTTTTATTTTTAACCGGTGTGTAAACATCCCCATGAGACCATCGGCTCGGCATCCAGCTGAGCCTCCAGAGGATTGAGAATCTGATCAAAGGATTACTCACAACCACTTCATTTAGTTAAGCAACCCAGTCATATTTAAACTGATCTACAGATAATCACAACATTCTTAGGTTGTCCGTTTTCA
>JAVKLF010000002.1:8409164-8420208 GCA_034783495.1 Millerichthys robustus
GTGTGTGTGTGTGTGTGTGTGTGTGTGTGTGTGTGTGTGTGTGTGTGTGTGTGCGTGTGCGTGTGTGTGTGCGTGCGTGTGCGTGTGCGTGTGTGTGTGATCTCAACAGTAGCTTGATAATAGATTTAAAATACATGTTATGAGATGGGCCAAATCTAAAAATCTTAGAAAAGGGATAAATCGATGCAAGTTTTGTGGTTTAAATTTCTTTCTAATCTTTTCTTCTTATTATTATTAGTATTCTTCTTATTATGTATGTTTAAATACGTGTGCTTTTTGTGCAGACAGATTTCTAATTTTTTGTCTCTCTCATCATTTTCTGCAGGCGAGTGACTTGGATAACGTTCCAGAGGAGGTTGTTGCTCACAGCAGTAGGCAGGAGCTGACGAGGAAACACAGTGATGACGGTGAGGATCAGTTTCAGCAAACTGTGCATCTGGATTAAAGCTGCATCAGTGTACAAATTAAAAATGGCTTCACTGATTTCTGTGACATTTCCCCCAAGTGCCTCAAATGACAAATCGTTTATCTATTATTAAAAAAATGGATTTGGACTCTGATGGTGTTTCTGTTTGTTGTCTCAGTTTTTACACTCATTCAGAATGGAACGGAGTGTTACCACCTGCCAGAGAGAAAAGCTGGAGATTTACAGGTGAGAAGCACATCTATCAAACAGAAACTGAGACATTTAAAAAAATGCAATTAATTAAACTGTATCCATGTGAGAAGAATTATAAGATTAATTGTATTTTCAACAATTTATTGGCCTTTTCATGCGAACTGACTTCATCCACTGACCAGTTCTTGAACTCTGGTTAGTCTGAGAACTGAGCCAGCTCCTTCTGCATCCATTACAAACCCCTCCCACCCCCCTCCATTGTCACTGCAAAATTTCCCAGGACTTTTTTCTTTTTTTTCTTTTTTGTGGGGAAAACACTCTGGCCTTCACTGGTACAGACAGATCTTATAGAGAGAAATCCTTCTTTCTGTGATGCTGTGGGAGTCTGATGCAGAGCTAATGGTGCAAAATTCATGCCACAGAAGAGGGGGAAAAAAAAGGTTAAACCTCTTCAAAATACCTCCTGCGGATCAGCAATGAATATTTCATAAGTGCTCTTTTCCTCTCCATCTTCTTCTTCACGGTGGAGTTTGTGGGCGGGGACTTTAGTTCTGTTGTACGAACGTTCCCTCTGCAGAGATCTATCCTGTTTATTTTATTTGTTTAATGTGTTTACCTCAGTTGTCATCAGTGGAAAAAGGACGGCAGATAACTGGGCAAACACAAAAGCCAAGAAAAAAGCCGTATAAGGGGAGCTCAGAAACGTGCTCTGAAACAGTACGTACCTGCCTTCTGCAGTACACTCATCCATCACAGGGAGGAGGTCCTGAGGTGCGTCGTGCAGCATTTTGGAGCTGGAGAGAGCACAGCTGGCAGCGGGCAGTTTGTCTGCCAACAGGTTTATTAGCTCAGGGGCTGCTGGATGGACAGATTGAGTCTCTGCAGGGTAATGAGCAAGAAAAAGTGCTCAAAAACAGTTCATTTGTCGCCAAAAATGCAACAACTAGTGCATTAAAATGCACAGAGTCACACACAGGAAGGCCATCTGCTCACACAGTTAGTGTTAAACAATTTAATAACATATTTTTGAATTTTTTGCTACAGTATTCTTTTGGGCCTGACTTCAAATATAAATTCCCATAAATGTTGCTAGTTTTTTACATCATCCCGCACTTGAAATGCAACAAAGAGAGGAGGTTATTATCTCAGCTTCCTACTGTTCCAATCGCAGCATCAAGAGACCCTTAAGGCCACGGAGCAGCTCTTAGTTAGCTCTAATAGATGGCCACTGCTTCATGTTGCTGTTTGGACCCCGGGGCCGTGGAGGCAGTTTGCCTTGTGCCTCTGTTAACTCAGCTCATCAATCAGCTTCTTCAGGGACGCTCAGGGAGCCATTTCACTTCATTATAGCAGCACAAAGATGAAGAAGTCTCTCGCTGTCCAACAAAAAACGTCCATTAAATGTCCTAGAAGGACAGAACATTTTCTACTGTCTTGTTTCTGTGCGGGAGGGGTTTCAGTCCAGGAGGAGACGCAGCAGGTGGGATTCAGACTCAAGGTATCAGGTGATGAAACAGGAAGGAGCGCCCACTGATTTTTTTTTCTCAGCTGCTACAATAACCGACAAAGTGACGGCACGCGCTGTCTCCCTGCTAATTGTGCTGACACGTCTCTGAGAACTTCCTTCCCGCACCCACACATCCCCGTCCTCTTTTAACTTGGTAAAAAACCCCAAAAAAACCCTGATACTGTCTCGTCCCACTCACGCTGAGTGAGGATTTAAAGGAACAAATTGTGACATAAAGAGCACCTCAGTCTGACTGTGAGCTGTGAACGGGCTTCTATGGCTAACGAGAACGCCGACTCACTATTTTAAGAACTTGACTGCAAACGGGAACAAAGGCGGTGTTAAATGGGGAACATGTTTCATGGTTTTGTCTAGATGGAGCAGGTGCAGAAAGATGCGCTGAAGTTCAACACCTACGTGGCCTTGTACAGCTTCTGCGCCCAGCAGAGCCATGAGCTTGAGATGAGGTACACACACATGCGCGCACACGCACACACCAACTCCAATCCAAACGTACCTTAACCCCCACCAGCTTTACTCAGTGCAGGACAGTTCCAGGCCTGCAGAGGAAATATTGCTGCCTGATTGACTCTGACAAAAGGAGAAGTAAACGAAGAAGCTCCTGTTTTGCAAACTCGTCTTTTCTGTAACAATTCAAATTTTCTTTCTAAATAGTTTTACAAGACTTTACTATAAGAAAAGAGCCTTTAGGTTCTATGTACATATATTAATAATAATAATCTGTAGCCATTTTGGACAAGCTTTGAATATGAAGTTATAGCGATCTCATGCAAAATTCATGAGCACATGTTGTGAACTGCTCTCAGCTACTGTCACTCCAAATTTGAGCTTAATGTCTGTGAAATTGAATGATTTATTAGAGTTTTTCTCACGGACAGTTAGCTGCGGCAGCCATCTTGAATTCAATTGACTCCAAAAGCAAATGAGCACAATCAGTAATCACTTCTGGAAGGTTTCCCTCAGATCTATGCGTTGGATCTTATGGTATATTGATAACAGACAAATAGACTCTATTGTAAAGTTTCTAAGAAATCCTGTCCAATCAGCCTTCTGAATCGGTGTTGATCGTGATTTTTGAGCTACTACTACACCAAATCTTAGCTTTGAAAAGCTATCATCTGAAGAACTTTTTCATGCCGTTGTTGGCTTTTATCTCATATAATTACAGAATTCAGAACATTCCAGGTTACAATATAAAAACTACTGATTTTATATATCTAACAAAATAACTTGTTCCTTTCTTTAACTTTGGTCCCAGATGAAAAGCTTTAGTTCTTTGGAGCGGTCTTGTTAATGCTCCCTCAAAATGTGAGAGAAACAACGTTATCTGTTTTTATCTTATCAGCCTTTTATTTTGATGGATGGTAGTTGGAAAGTCCATTTATAGCTCCCCATAAAGGTATTACACTGTGTCAGAGGATAAGATTATTTGGCAGCTAATACTAATTTGATTTATGGAGGATAAAATGGTGAGATGCTCACATTTTTCAGCCCAGTAGAAAAGTAGAAGCCATTGTAATTTAGAAAACGGACACCAGACAAATGGAATCTAAATCACATTTGGCATAAGCTTCACTTTGTTTTACAAATTACCCTTGTTCCCTTTTTTTAATTTACAAAACTGATTTAGAGGAAGGAAACTATACAGGATCTGGAAGGAAATGTCTGATTTATTGACATGTGATCGCAGATGTAAAATTTTTAGTCTTTTGTTTTTACTTCAGACTGATACTTCTGCATGTTTTATATGTAGTTTGATTTCACAAATTCATATAAAGACTGAAGCAGTTACACGTGGGTGAGAACATATATAATTTTCTCAATGATTTAAAAATAATTTCCTGACGTTCAGACTAATTGTACCCATCACAATGCATTTTTTTTGGATATAGAAATGTAATATGTTTATTTTTATTTACCCTTTATTTAATCCAGGCAAATTGAGGCCACAAATCTCTTTTTTTCAAGGGTGGTCTGAAGGCTCAACTGCATCTGGACCTTTTAGTTTCTTATTGGTCAAATGATGCCATCAGCTTTGAGCAGGTTATTGTAATTATTGCACATGAGGGGAAAATTCAGTTCTAGTGTTTAAAAATTAATAAGCAAGATTGAAGTATTATAGCTGTTCTTCAAAGGTTTAGAGTAAATAATAATAATTACTGCAGTATTGTTTTTGTTTTTGCTGCAGGCAAACTACCAGGAAGAAATTCAGCAGGGATTTGTGTTGTAACAGGGCCCCCCACTGGTGGTATTGTGTCAAGTTAATTAGCTTTTCTTCTACTTTTACTTTTATTTTACAGAGCAGGAGATAGAATCCTATTGGTTGATGATTCCAATGAAGATTGGTGGAAGGTATGAAACCTGTAACTACTCCACCAGATATTGACTTGTTTGTCTTTTGTTTAATTTATCTGTAGTTTTCATTTTAGCTTAAGACTTTCTGATGAGCTGCTCTGCGAGTTTGCACTTTGTGGATTTTTGTTCAAAGCCCCCCGCCCCCCAAAAAAAAATAAAATTAAAAAAAAATAAAGCCAGTTGATTAATAAATTGCAGGAAATTAAGCTTAAAATGAATGTATTCCTGACAAAAGGACCAAGGCAGGACTTTGCAGAGGCAGTGTGTTGCTATCAGAGCATGAAAAAACTCGTTAGGCTTTTTAATATTTTCTGTCCTCTGCGGCATGAAGATTAATACATATTTAAAAACAACAGACACCAAGTTGTAGACAACTTTTACAAACTAAATTAATAATCATTTAGTTTTTTTTTCTGGCCAACTGTTTAATGAGTTCATTTTATGTTTAGGGGATAATTGAAGACAGGATTGGTTACTTCCCAGCAGCCTTTGCTCATCAGCTGCAGGACGGAGAACAAGTGTTCAGATGCATCAGGACGTTCATCGGCTGCAAAGAACAAGGACAGATCACTCTGAAGGAAGGACAGGTACTCCAGCTGATTTATCGGAGTAGAAAACATGACATAGAAGGAAATATGGTACCCTGTCACATCAAACTGAGGATTAGGTTGCAAAGTGGTATGTGGAGAAACAGGTAGATCCAGTGCATTGGTTAAGATCTGACTTAATCCTCAGTCTGATGTGATGGGTCACATATAATCTTATATTTATGGAGTTTTGCTGTAGGAAATGTTTGGACGTCGTCCACATTTTGACATTCTTTGTGTAGAGATATTTAAAACATTTAAAGAAGAGGCATGTTTACTGTCCATAAGAAAAGCTGTAACTATCAACCAGAAAACATCCAAAGAACATTTGATGGGTGTCTGTGAAAACGAAGTCGGAGCATCCAACACCAATTTTGTAATAATCTAAAATGGTTTTAATCCCCCCACATTTTGATGTATAACCATGGGTAAAATGCAAAAACAATCGAGATCCCAAAAAAAATAAATGTTAAAGCTGCTGTCAGTGGCTGTTTATGGTCACCATGGTCCTATAAACTTACAAAATGTCTTTCACTCCCTGACTGCCGAGTTAGAGAGATAGGCAAAAACAGACGGATGAGTAAACAAAAACCTCGGGCATAAAAGCAACTAAATACTTCTTTGGTCCAACTTTGAAGCCAGAAAACAAAATACTTGAAGGATTAATGGATCCTTTTAAGATAAGTGGTCAGAACAGTCACCAGGAGAGCTGATCAGTAGAGGATCGTTGTGGTTTGAGGGGAGGCAGTGACCCTTTCATGGCAGTTTCAGTTCCTGCTCACAGCTCAGCCATCAGAGTCCATTCGCTTCACATTATTCAGCAGCTGTTCCTATAACCCCTCTGCTGCTCCTTCAGACACTTGTTCAGTGAAAAGCTCTCAACAGAAAGAAGATCCCTCTCAGAAGTAACAGCAAAATTAATCTTTTGACACAACGGCAGTTCTTAGAGAAGCTGCTTTCCCACAATGCTTCAGAGGGCATGTTGGGAGTAAACCCCAGTAGGCCCCAGTAGACGTGAAACACAAGCTGAATCTTTGACCTGCTGACTTTCCTTTCCATTCGCACAGACCATGTGGAAGACGAACTCAGAGCCAACATTTTGTCCATTCTAAGAGTCTATAAAGACAGCCTTGAAATCCTAATTAAAGAAAAGTTCACTGTTGTTTTGTAAATTGTTATAATTTTGGGGGTTTTAATACAATAAATAAAAGCAATGCACACAAGGCTACACAACATTTCTCCTCTGGCGTAGATCTGTGTGAGCAGTGAGGGTGAGCGTGGCGGCTTCATCCGAGTGGCGAATGGAAAGAAGAGAGGTTATGTTCCCTGCGACGTCCTGGAGATCATCTGAAGGGTCAGAGAGAAGAAGACGGGTAAAAGGAGGGAGGTGGGATCAGCCCCTGGGGAACTGGATGGCGTGGAGAGGATGAGGAACTCACCACGCCAGAAACACAAACTTCTACGAGCCGGGGATGGTTTTGACACTAAAGACTCCATTTTGCTGCAGGTCAGAGTCTTCCTCTCGGGGGGGGAAACGTGAGACAAAAACTGCTTAATGTTTGAGGAGACAGGAGATCACTGTGTCTGTGTTTTCTTTTCACATTTGAAGAGCCTCTCTGTGTCGAATTTTTTAGTTTTAAAACCATTTTTCTTAAAGAAAGAGCTGCTACCTGACTTTAAGCTTTAAAAACAGAAACAACCACTTTTTTTTCAAATTACTATTTAGTTTGTTTCCTGTACCCCTATACTTTTATACTTTTATATGTTCTGTGAGAATGGTAGAGCAACCACTCTGGCCTGATTGGCACCCGTTTTATGGAAAAGACTCTATCATATAAATATCTGATGAACCGAATGCCACAAAGATAATTTCTTAGATGAGCAATAATCCCATCAAATCCCACATGAAGCATGTTGATATTTTGTAAAGATTAATTGCACTACTTTGTTCTACTAGAGTAACCAAAACGGCTGCATGCTCTGCAATTTGGCATTGACCCTACAGAATGGGATGGCTTCAGATTAAAAGACCAGAAAAACAAGATTTAGCTCTGAGACATACGGATGTAGTGAATACTCTGAATAGACTCGTGCATGAGTCATTAATTGGACTATATATGGTAATGATTATGGCTGAGTCATGTAAATGTCTCAGTTAAACATTGTGCTCTTCAGAATAAAGTCAGTAGTCAGAATCTAGCTGTGCATGTAAACATAGCCTCTGTCTTTGCCTTTATCAAGACACTTTTAAAAAGTGTTGAGTCATGTTTTTTTAGATTTGATTAGCAAGGGATGATTTAGACCACCCAGAGAAGTCTTTCAAAGAATTTGTTGGGTGTTGCTTGATTTTTATCCTCCTTTTTTCAATATTTAAACTGGGATAAAGTTATGAAATAGAATAGGATTGCGTATAAATTAATATGACTCGGGCCCGTTTTTTAAGCATACTGTAGTGCCTTAAAATGACTTTAGCTGTTAATTGATGCTATATAAATAAAGAGAATTTTGCTTAAACAAGATGATTTCCCAAAAAGCTATTGATTAAATACTAATCTTATCTCAGCAACGTGCAAACTCAAAACGGAAATTTGGAAAACACAGTCTGATCAGTATCTAAAACTAATTTGTTTACAAAGTAGAGGTGGAAGTCCAACTAAGATCTGACTAAAATGAAGATTAGTCACCATTCGAAGAAGAACTGAAAAAAAGCTACTTAGAGTGACTGAGCAAGCCCAAGGTAAAAAAAAGTCACGTTTAAAAACGAAATGTGAGAAAATATGAGAAGCTGAAGACTTTTGCGCAGTACAGCAGGTTAAAAATCAGACGCTTGAGTAAAGAAAAAAGTTTTTCCCTTCAGCGTTTTATTGTTTCCGATCTGAAGTCTGCTAGTTTTACCTCTCAGGTTTTGCCTTGAAAAGAGTTTTTGTATGATTTAATATTTGCTGTTTTGTTTTCTTCTTTACTAAAAGACTTCAGCTTCACCTAAAGTGTAATCAGAACAGAGGCTTTTTAAAAAATTACTGTAGATCCTTTGGTCTTCTTGGCTTGTGAAGAAAATGATGCATTTCTACTTAGAGTTTTAAAGGGATAGTTTCATTTTTTTTTCTCAGAGGTTTTGTGAGAAATACATCTTTTGAAAAGGATGATGAAAAGTATGAAAACGAACCCTTTGACTTTAAATCTGATGACTTTGTGGTTTTCTTCTCTCTCAGACTGTTCTGAAGAGCTTTTCTTCAGGTTCTAGTGAAGTTTATTGTTGCTCCATAGTAGATATAGTATATCTCTTAAAGGTCGCTCTGCACTAAAAACGTGGCTTTTTTGAAATGCCGAAGAATGTTCTACAAAATAAACCAGTTTCAGTTTTTGTTTTTATCATAAACGACTGTGTGCTGTGTGATTATTTTTTGCACTCTTTTCTTTAAAGCAATAATAGAACGTTCTATAAAATATAATGGATTACGTGCAACAGTTTCAGTTGTGTTCCATGTAGCTTCCCACCATCAGTGTGTATGACTGGGTGAATAACTGTAGTGTGAAAGACTTTGGACACCTTGGACTCCAGGTCATTTACAATTTAGACTTTAGAGACATGTAGCTAGCCTTTTGCTACTTTTAGCTTCTAGTTGTCCTTTTTTATTTGTAGCTTTTGTAATGTTTTTGCTACCATTAGCTTCTAATTGGCATTTTGCTACTTTTAGCTGACCTTTTGATATTTTTAACTTACTTTTTTCTTTCTTTAGGCCAGCAAAAGCCCTTTGCTATAACCTTTAACCTTTCTATGTTCTACCTACCATTTTGCTACTTGTAGCTTTTAGCTTGTTTACTATTTTTTAGTGTTCTGTTCATTTTAGCCTTTAGCTAGTGTTCTGCTTTTTTTTTTTAGCTTAAATAACTCAGTTTCCGCTTTTTCAGCAAGTTTCATTAATTATTCAGCACTCAACAGTGACAGTTTCTCTGGTTTTCTCCAGACCCACCTTAGAAACCCAACAATAGAATTTATCTGTTTTACACTTATGGAGCTAAAGTTTGGTGTGGTAGTAGCTGAGAATAATCTGTCAATTAAATATTTTTCTAAAGTATGGCCAACATAGCTGTAATTTTAATTTTTAACACGAAATGATGGCCTTTATTTCATACTTAACTTTGTAAGAATTGCTGTAAAAAAACAAAACAACAGAATGTGATGTTTATAATCAGCAGTTTGCAATCTTTTTATGGCACCATTTCACTGGCAGGAACTTGTGAAACTGATCAGAGGTCAGAGATGTTGCTGCTTATCTTTGTCTCATTTTGCTGGCGATGCTCCTGTGGTTAACAAGAGTTTCAGTTTGTCTGTTTGCTTAACCGTGTTTAGTGGAACTGGTGATGACGAAACAGTTTTTGTTGCACCAATATGCTGAAGGAAGAAGACAAAAAAGAAACAGTCATTCTTTTTAAGAGAAACACAGATGTTTCCTGAAACATTTGCTGAACTATTTTTTGATTACTCGAAATAGCACAATACTAACAAATATCTATAAGTGTTAACTTCATACTGCATGCACTTTTCATAAAAAGAAATGGGAGTTTCTGTGAACAGCTCCTTGTAACGCCCTGCAGCCGTGGTGCTCACTGAGTTCATGAAGAGACAATGCCCCATAAACCACGGGCAGATGCATGTATCCAAAACCATGGAAATGTACATTTTAATACGCTCACTTTAAACTCATCTGCTTTTGTGCAGTTTGACAATTTAAAAAACTTGCAGAGAAAAAAAAGCTCTTTTTTAAATCTGTTTATGTCCCAGTTTATGGAAACACAGATTCAGATCTCTCAGGAGAAAAACTACGGTAATGAACACACAAAACGCACATTTTAATCAAGTTTCTTTGGTGGTTTTGGACACTTTTCACCAGAATGATATTTACCAGTCATTTCATGGGTCAGTTAAATGTGTTTTAATTAAGGTAAATTTTTAAAAATTAGCTGGAAACTAAAGCTGCACACAGATTCTAACTACTGCAATGATATCAGGAGTATTTGTTAGTGAATAAAACAAAGATGATTGCATTGGTTGTGATCCAACCAGCCACTTTACTATGCAGTAGTTTGTGCAATCATAAAGTTTGTATGCAGCTGGACGTGCAAATGTCAGCTTCTTTGTTTCAGTTTGTGCAATCAGAAACAAAAAGAAACACTCATCAGATTTGTGCAAATGTCACAGCTGATTACAAATTAAGTTTTTTTTCCTTCCAGATGTGAACGACAGGGGGGGAAAAAACTGATTTGTTCGTGGCCTATAAACAATGAACTAGGGAAGTCTTTCTTCTGTGCAATGAAAACTGTTTCAATTGTTTCATCTCCAATTGTTCTAGAAGAACCTTGAAGATTGATTGTTGAATTAATTGTTGACAAGTTTGCATGAGATCAAAGATGGTAAAGTCAAAGATCTTGTATGAAATGCTCAGAATCTTGTTGTGACCCGGTATTAATAGATTGCCTTATAGACCAGCTGCTGTGTTGAAAAATCAAATATCACACTAAATGACATCAATGAAATTATGTTGTTTCAGTTTTGAATGCAGGACTAGAATTAGTGGAAAAAGACACTTTATTCCTCACCTCTCACCTATTTTCCAAATGTTTTTTATTCAGCTTGAGCTCTTTTGAAAATAGAAATTCTTCTGTTATTTAATTGCATTTAATTGTTCAGAAAATTATTTGAAATTCACCAGACGTCACAATCCTCCATCTGGCTTTTATCAGAAAGCCTCAAATTAATCATTCATCTATGGAAAACACACACAGACAGTCACGTAGTGGTATCTTTGTGAGGACTCACCATTGACTTCTTCTTCATTTCTACAGCCTAACCCTGACCCCTGACCCTAAACCTAACCCTCACAGGTCCATACCTGACCCTAACCCTGACCTAAACTTAGTTCATACCTGAGCCCTAAACCCTAACCCCTGACC
>JAVKLF010000002.1:8456395-8472504 GCA_034783495.1 Millerichthys robustus
ATATATATAAGAAAGACAAAAAAACTGACAGAAAGATTGATGCACTAAGCAGTATAGGGAGTGCAGGGAGTCTGAGAACAATGTTTCTATTACCTATACATGAACACTGAAACGATAGAATATTGCATCATGAAATAAAATCAAAAACAGAGCGTGCAGAATGTCTTGCATCCTTTCACCCCAGCATCTGACTAGACTGTAAGCCCATTGCTGTGGGGGCAAAACAGACTAGTTTTCAAGGAAGCTCAGATCTTTTAGAGCTTGCAGCAAAATGTCACAAATTTCAGTAAGTCTGTGGCGGAAAGTGCAATTTTGTTTGAAGCCATCTGTCAGAGCAGCAACATCTGAGCCAGCAGCTCAAATCTAAACAAACTAATAATGAAAGGTGGTCCTCCACTTGCTTGAGTTAGTTTTTTCAGTTTCCAGAGCTGTTTATAGAAAGATGGATGTTGCACAAGCTACTTCACTTTTGTAAATAACAAAATTAAATTTTAGATCTAATAGATGAATAAAAAGAGAGGGACTCGCTGGCTCTTTTGAAGACAGCGTCTGAAAAGAAATGAAAGTCACTCATAGTTCTCAAGCAAATAGAATGACTAAGCAGTTTGTTTCCTCCCCTTTAGGGATCACCACAGTGCTGACCATGTCCACCATCATCACCGGGGTCAATGCCTCCATGCCCCGGGTGTCCTACATTAAAGCAGTGGACATTTATCTCTGGGTCAGCTTTGTTTTCGTCTTCCTGTCCGTGATAGAGTACGCTGCAGTGAACTACCTCTCAACCGTGCAGGAGAGGAAAGAGAGGAAGCTGCGGGAGCGAGTGAGTACTTCTTTATGGGTTATTTTATTTTGTTTTTTTTTTTCTTCCTGCTTGATTTATTACTCAGCACTTTTCATTACCTGGGAATCAAAAGCAGACAACCTTCTTTTATTTCTCTTTTTGATTCAAAGACAAAATGCATTTTCTGTGCATGCTATGAAAATAGTTTTGTGAACGGGCATTTTTATTTTAACCAGTGAAGGTTTTGGTTAAACAAAGACAATCGGTTTAGTTTCAAATCCCAGTATTGTAAACATTTGTTACATTACATTTGTTTCCGTACCTGCTGCGTTAGCAAAATATCTCGTGTACCACTTGGTGGTGTTTTTTTTAGAAAACTCAAAGCTGAAGAAGTTTTGCTTCCTGTTCAGGAATCTTTCACAATTCCAAATGTCTGGAGGAATGTGGATCTTCATGAGAGGCCTTGTTAGTACGAAAGCTTCCTGGATAGGAAGCAAAACGTCTTCATCTTCAGAACAGAAGTTGTTTCTTTCTCTTTTTTAACCTTCTTTGAGTTGATCATGACCTGGATGACTGAAAATCTTCACCAGCATTTTAATTGACCTTTGAAAACACAAAAATAACTGTAACTCAGTCAATATTACAGGTTTTGAGCTAAAATTTGGTGTAGTTGTAGCTGACAGTTCAACATTACATATACTCCAAGTGCTAACAGCGCACACAATAACTTTTAACATCACAAGACTATGCACAATGTTACTCCCAGGTTTTGACCAAATTGGCTATAATGTCATCATTTCTCAGCATACGCTAACCCTTGGATCAAAACTCTGGAAGATGGCAGGCGAGGTGCTTTCCTTAAAGAAACTCAAGGCGTTTTAGTAGTTTTATACATATCTTTAATAACATTATACTGACAGATTTCTTCACACCTCTTCAAAATTAAAGCTACCTTTTGCATGACTTAAGTTTCCATAATGCGATGCATTTTTGATGAGACTTCAAAACAACCAAAAAGAATTAGATTTTAAATGAGTGCCACAGAATCAGCAGTAGCCTATACGCAGCACAGCCAGTGACCTGAATTTACATCAAAATATCTTCAAAATAAAACAGCTGGCAGAAAAATGTGTCAATAATTAATATCTATTGCCAATAAACATAAATATTTTCTAAATTGGCTCACTTGAAGCAGCTCTGAGGGCCACAGTGAATTATTTCTGGGACTGCAATGCTGCTATTCTTCCTCTGCCAACTGTTGTGGCATATGGAGCCAAATTACCCATATACCTCGAGGAGAATTTCCAGCATAAACATCTTTTATTATTTTTAAAAAATGTTTCCTACCAAAGTCATTTAAATGCTTTAAATGTGCTGAATAGACATACATGTATGAAAGGCGTGGGTCTTTTTGTTGTTGTTTTCTGGCTCAGCTGCCGTGCACGTGTGGCATTGGCAACCCCGATGAGATGATGATCGACCCACAGATCACCGGATACGGGTCTATGGATGTAAACACCACAGGGAACTACGGGATGCCCGAGAACGGCGGCCGCCAAGAACGAATTTTGGCCCAGGTGGCGCTGAACGACCCGCAGATCACAGGCCAGGTGAAGGCATCCAGAGGTTATGTTAACATCTGGATTGACACCCATGCCATAGACAAATACTCCAGGGTCGTCTTTCCAGGAGCGTACATTCTCTTTAACATCATCTACTGGTCCATATACTCATAAACTGGGAAGTCTTAAAACACAGAGCAGTGCATGATGGGACAACTGCTTGGCTCATTAGCTCACAAGTTGAAAATGACAACTGAACTGAATTTGCTTTTTAAAATAAAACTGCTCAATAGATGCATGAGCATCATTTCCAGATGGGTAAAATTTGCCTTCATGACCCAGCCTCTTAAAACGGATGAGTTTTAAAATGAAGTACTGACAAATCAGGACGGTGGATTCAGCATTTTAATCACTCCAACAAGCCGACGTGATCTCCTGTATCCGAACTTTCAATGGACCGCTGTCACCTGAGGATATTGTGCGCGCCAACATGCACAAAATATGAACTTTAAACACAGCGATTTAGATTTTCAACAAAACAAATCTGAACTGAACACACATCCAGTGCACGAACACGTCCTCTCTGCATATGAACTATATGACAATCAATGACAATTGTTTTAGGAATAGTTTGACATTTTGTTCAAATATAATTTGCTTGCTTTCTGGAGAAGAGAATTAATGCTGGGGGCAAAAAAGTTAGAAACTTCAACTTTGTCCAAGCTCAAAGAAAATCCAGATTTTCACAAAAACAAACATAAAAGTCCAGCGTTTCAAAAGGTGATGTGTTCAACTGTTTCTTTGGTATTTCAAGAAGGAAATTAACTTTCAGAACTCAACCTGACACATCCCAGGTAGGAAATTGTTTTCCGTTTTTGTTTACCCTACTTATTTATTTGCACAATGGCAGATTTTCATGCTGCAGGATAAAACCAGGCTAATTGTTCTCTCTGTTTCCAGTTTCTGTGCTCAGCTGGAGTTTTTATTCTTTTTTTAACTTTACAGACCACAGGTTCAATACAAAAAAAATGCAATGTAGCTATCATGATGGCCCACTAGTTTTGGGCAAAAATGTAGCTGCCAGGGTGATGCATTCTTGTAAAAGTTGATATCAGGGAAGCTGAAAACATTTTTGGTTCAAATCTTGATTTAGAAACGACAGATTTGTTCAAGGAAAATAAAACAGTTGGTGTCAAACATTCAAAACGTAAAACTCATTTTCCATCTATTGATAAACACTAAATCTTAAAAAATACACACATTTTTCTCACAGGTAGGTTGACAAATCTTGCATGTTGTCTGGAGAAACTGCTTCAAAACACTTACAACCCCAATTTTGAAAAAATGTGGATCATTGTGTAAAATGTGAACAAAACAGAATGAAATGATTTGCAAATCTTAAAACCGTATTGTATTTACAATGAAACACGGTAAACATTAAACTAAACTATACATTTTTGGAAAACTTGACAGGGCCATGTTTACCTCTGTGCTTCCCTTGTCTTTTAACTACTCTCAGTGAACATCTAAGAACTGAAGAGACCAGTCAAAACACAAAATCTAAAATCTCACACTTCCATGGAGGGCTGCTCTTGCACCATTTGTGGCGCCGTCGCCCCATGCTGGATTTCTCATTTGCAGGCTGTCCGCTTCTGGTGGGGACAGGTAGATGTTTACCACTTGGGGGTATCTGGGGCTCTTTTTTCAGAGAAACACCAAGGAGGTGTGCAGCAAGCTCCTCCTGGAACTGCTGATGGGTCATGGGTTTCTGCTGCATGGTGGCACATAGATCCTTATGAATAATACAAGAGTTGGTCACGGCAATGTCAACCAGGTGCTGGAACACAGTGGTAGACCATCTCCTGGTTTTCCGATGGACTGAATATGTGCCAAACATTTGGTCAAAGGTATCCAACCCTACCTTATACTTGTTGTATTCTGTCACTGTGGTAGGCCTCGGGACAGGGATCATTTGTTGTGGTCCATCATTTGTCTTCTGCCAGCGCGAGGACTGGTGTCAAAATTGTCTGTATACCCAGATTCTAGATAGCCTTTGTTAACCAGTTCAGTCACTACACCAAAAGTGAGCCCCTTCCCTGATGCGGTCTTGGACTTGCCCATGTAGAGCTTGAAGTCGATGGTGTAACGGCTACACTGTAGCCGTTTGTGTCAACGAGAACAAAAAGCTTCAGCTGACAATTAACCTTATTAGTTAAAATATGCTCCCCTAGCTGTTTTTTATATTTAAAAAATAGTTTTTACAACATTTTGTTGCCCCTGTCTTGTATTTTTCAAGAAGTGTTGTTGTCATAAAATTCAAAATTCCCTTTTTTTCCAGAATAATGTCACAATTTGTTAAATCTGTTTACCATGTTTTACCATGTTCCACTGTGAATAAAATACTGGATTATGAGATTTGCAAATCTTTGTAATACATTTGTATTTACATTTAATACGACTGCCCAACAATTTTTTTTTTACAGTATATGAATTTGAAAAGAATCAGAAAAAAAACAGAAACCTGATTGTTTGGTTATAGGTAGTTTATTTAACGTTACAAAAAAGGGTCTGAAAGAAGTTTAACCAAATGAAAATGGCTAAAAAATGGTAGTTTAGATTATGGGAAAAATGTTGTTTTGTATTTTTTACTCTTGACGTTATTTTTTTGCAGCATATAACGTTCAGTTGTTATTTTTTTGTTGTTTTGTTTTGATGCCATTCTGATGCATTCGGAGAAAATTCTGCAGCCTAATAAAAATGCAAATGTAAAACATGTGTTTAGAGAATCCCAAGCATCAAATATATTATTGACTTTTTAAAAATGATGTTCTTATTTCCTCTTCTTTTATTCTTTTTTTATACAACCGAAGCTCATCTCCTCTGTTTGGTGTTGTGAGGCTTTGAGGTCCACTGTGGCCTGTTAGTTGATAGTAGTTTGTTTTTTTTTATGTTAAAATTGTTCAAGAAAGATGTAAAAAAATAGCTATGTGATTTAAAAAGACATAACCAATAGCTCCTGTGCTAAAATAAAAGAGAATCATTTTTTAAGGCAAAAGTTTAAGAAATGCTTTGTCTTCTGACAATGTGAAAAAGGATGTTCATCACAGTTTACGTGACTTTTTTTTCTTGCATGTGTTTCAAACAAAATGAAAAGCTTTAAGATGCATGGCTGATATTAATATTTTTTTAATTACCTCAATAAAAACATAAAAAGACAACCATAAATGGTGGGTGATCATGTGCTCAGAAGAAAAACCCTCCAAGATCACTGGAATAATTTCAAAATGACAAAAGTAATAATGAGAATAACGACTTCGATTCACCTACTGAAATCAGACATCGCTTTCTATGCTAAAATTCTTTTCAATCTTTTTCTTTTGCCAAGACACGTTGCATCCGTTACTTTATTTTAAATAATTCTGCTAAACCATAATAAAGCAAGGATTTATTTTTATTAGTGGATTTTTAGTTAGTTTGTTTTTTATCACTTTTTTCAATGACCTATGTGAGTTTTTCTTTTACAAAACTTTGCAGACAACTTTATAAAATACTATAAATCACTCAATCTTAGAGATATCCATCCATCCATTATCTGTTACCCCCTTCTTCCTGTTCAGGGTCACGGGGGTCACTGGTGCCCATATCCAGCTGTCACAGTGCGAGGGGTGGGGGACACCCTGGACAGGTCGCAAGTCCATCACAGTCTTAGAGATATCGAGCAAGAAAAAAATGGTTTGGTAATAATAGCTGAGTCATTCACAATACAAACATCTGCTGTCAGGAATGCTGTTTTCTGCTGTTCCATTTATATCAACAATTTTATTTATTTATTTTTTCCTTTATTTAACCAGGTAAAAAAAAACCCATTGAGATCTGGATCTCATTTTCAAGAGGGACCTGGGCAAAAATGTGCAATACATAACAACCTGGTTACAATAAAAAACAATTAATACATATGATAAAACACTAAAAACAATTTAAAAACAATGACACTGTTTCATTGAATCTTGTTGCCTATCTTTAAGAACTGCTCGAAATAAGTTCAGTGAAATCATTTCCGACATCTTAAGTTCAGACTGCAACTGATTCCACGCTGTGGGGGCCAACACGCGCCTGCTTTTGTCTTTGCTCATCAACTCCAGGGTCTTTTCTCTCTGATTTCTTAAAAAACCTTCAAAACAAGTTCGTAGCTAAATTCTGGAGCTCCATTTATGAAGAACAGTTTTGATGAATTCTTTGTTTCGAGCACAAAAATCAGCATCTCAAGACGTATTAGGTTAAGTGTTCACCATCTTCTACCTGAACAAAGGCATTACACAATCATATGCACGCATCAATTTACATTTTTATAAACACTGGTTGGGTTTCATTTAGGTGCAAACAGAGGTTCATCAAATCAAGTAAGAAATTCAAAGTAAAGCTCCCCTGCAGTCAGGAAGCAACATTAAAATTCATTTCATGTCATATGATGCGATCACCTGGTGATTCTAATTCTACTTTGCACTCTCTCTGGCCTCCTGTTTTTCATCTCCACAAAGTCCTAGGGGAAATATTGGACTCTTTGCGTGTTAGGTGCTCAAATAAATTCACTCACTCACCACTGAGCAGATGCCAGTACGAAACCTGATTAGGCAGAAAATTCTGGAGGAAGAGAAAAAATTGAGCTAAAGCAGAGGAGTTATGTTTGGAAAGCCAATCAGTGTTTTGAATTTGACAAATATATATGTGCATACATACATACGTTATGTACATACATACATAAATCTGTAGAGCTGTAAACATCTTTGGAGTTGTATCATAATTCTCCAAGGAGCTGTGCTATTAAATGTTGATGGTATCATGATTGTCTGCGTGCAAAAAACCTCATGCACCATGGTGTCGATTTAAATTAAATTTTTAAGGAAGAATGATTATATGTTTATCTATAACTGAATCATTTTTGGGCGCTAACTGGATACAAGATGGCTGCTACAGAAAACATAAAAACAAGTATAACTCAATCAATTTCTCTGATATTCAGCTAACATTTTGTGTGGTAGTAGCTGAGCATCATCCTCAGCTCATGTTGAATAAGCAACATATCAGCTACAATTTCATCTCTTCTCATAAGATCAGCAGAAATACCGGTTTTAGTTCATAATGTACTATTTTCCATGTTGCATTTTGTGTTCATTAAATATGTCAGATTACTAACATGTGCCTCTGACTTCAAACTTCAAATTTATTCTTTAAGTCTGATCAAGCTCAGTGTACAGAGTTTTATTGGCAGTCACTCCTCCTGTTTGAGTTTGGCCAGGCTGAAGGGCAGAACAACTACACCCACAGCTGTCATCGCCAGAATCCTGTCTGTCCTCAGGACTCGCAACTGGGCCTTTTCAGCTCCTGGCACAGGAAAGGCGAGCAGTGAAGGGAAATAAAAAATTATTTATTTTTTTTAAATCACTATAAATAGAAACCAACCAACCATGTGACTCAGGAAGGTATGATGGCAGAAATCGTCTGATCATTCCTGAAGTTCAGCTTCATCGTGAGAAACTTTGATCTCCAAAGGGAGCTTACCGTACCAGCGGCTTCAGCGTATTCCTCTGTGTGATCCAACGCGTCTGTGCCAACGTAGAAGAAAGGATGGAGACCAGGCACGATGTGTGATACGTTGCCAAAGTCTGTGGAGCCTGCTGGATAATTACAAATTCATTCTAGAACGGATTCTGGAATAACTCAATGAATAGTCCATAAAACTGGATTGAAATACTGCTACGGCACATTTTAGGTTTTGTGCATTTAATCAATTTCTCAATTCATTTCATTTAATAGCTGATGATGTCTGTATTCAGTGGTGCCATTAGGGGGGAGGCTAGGGGGTCCGCTCCCGGCATAACACTGGCAACCCAGCGACCCCCACAGATGTGGTAAACTATTTTTTTTTGTTGTTGTTTGTATTTTGGTATCATTTAGTAAGGTTTTCCATTTTGTAAAAAGAAAAGAATTCTCTTATTTTGACAAACAGAACTTATTAAATACTTGTACAATACTTGAAATTTAAAATTCACATTTCTTGTCCGTCAGAAATATACATTTGTAAAAACAAAACGAAAAAGAATTTAACTGATTTTTGATCTGTTCGATTGGACTGAATTTGCATAAATTGACTTGAAATACTGGTGCGTTCAGTTAAACGGTAAGAGGGCTACATTAGGTTGAATTTAAAACCCAAATTAGGCATCATTAACAACACAAATTCTGCATAAAAGGCAGTAGGCAATATGCATTTCTTTCAGGAGGCCTATCTGTCTCCACTCCGGTTTAATCTGCTGTCAGAACAGAAGGAGGGTCTTGGAGGCCACATCCAGAGCATTCAACCCCTCCCAAAGTTCCACAGAAGCGCGGGACGCCTTCCCATGATACTTCACTGTTACCCTGTGTTACATCAGCACGCTGTGTTAGAGGTTGTCTACAGAAGGTTTGGGTGTAACTATCAAAGGTCTTTATTACAAAGGAAAAAAGGAGAGAGGATATAAAAGTCGTGAATTCACAAAAGTCCTAAATAAAAGAGCTTCCTCTGCAACTGTTACAGTGGGGAGGAATGGAGCCTCCTGCTGAGCTGGATGAGCCGTGAAGACATGATTGACGTCAGTGAAGGCGCCTGCCTGGATCAGGTCTGTCTTTCCTCCAATGGCTTCCTCTGCGGGAGTTCCCAGAACAGTAATCTGGAGTAAAAAGTCTTCCATCACCTCACATAACATCCAGTTTCTACTTGCCGGTGCTGCATGATGATTCAACAAAGTTAACTTTGTTTGCCAAGTGGGTTAAAGTTCCCCATCTCTCTAAAAAGGCCACTGGCAGGTTTTTCTAACAAGGCTTTCTGGTTCCAAGCTGTAGCTTGCTTTTTTAAGTTTAACTTTAATCTTTCTTTTGTTATTTTTGATCAAATAAAACTTAAAACAACCTTTCTTTTTAGCTCTTTTCACTCCTCAGTTAACTCGGCTACACGTCTGTTAATTTTTAAAAACAACCTTCAAAGCAAACCTGGAGGCAGCCTTGTCTTTCTTTCAGGTCCCTAGGTTAAAGCAATAGTTCAGATCTTTTGAACTTGGGTTCTGTTAACAGTTTCTGAACAACTAATGTCATACCCAGTGCCTCTGTTGGCCAGTAAACATTATGCATGTTTAATAGGCCATCACAGTGGCTTCACTCAGGGGGGTAACAATGTTTTTGCCGGCATCGTCTGCACCTACATGTTCCAAAAAACTGAATAAAACTGTTGACTTGTTGAAGCTGACCCCTGTCCTTTTGATTGCAGCTGTTCCCAGTTCTGAATTTGTCACTTTTCATTATTCTGCAATCATTGTTAATCACTTTACATTTAAAGCTTGCGCTTGTGGAGTTTTCAATCAACGTACTCAGCAAAGTGGAGAAACAAATAGTCACTGAATCTTTCCAAAGCAAGATGTGGATAGACTGCCACCTGCTGGCTGCAGTCAGTACTCAGTCCATTCTGCCAGGGCTTACAGGAGCCACAGTACCCATGACAGACTGGCAGGTAGAATGGAACCAAGAACTGAGTTCCTGCACATTATTGAATAATGTCTCTGGAGTGACACATTAAGGATTAAAAGCAGCAGAGAACTGAGCAGCAGTGGAAGGGTTAATGATGCGGCCTGAACAAGCAAAACTATAACTGAAAAAGCTGAACAAAATCAAATCTAATTCAAATCTTTCACTAGAGGGACTCAGAGATGTATTTATGTTCAAGTCCTGCACCACTTGCATTTGTCTGATCTGCATTAAAGAAAAACAACGTTCTGCATTTTGTTATTTAACAAGATCAATATAATATCAACAAAAGTGTCTTAAGGGCCTGATTCTGTTTTGAGTCGTGCATTTCATTATTTCCTGATTTCCAGCTCGCTGCAGGCGTTGCTGAAGGTGAGCTTTAGTTGTATAAATTGAAAAAAAGGAAGCTCCACAGCTGTCACACACTCTGCAGCGAACATGTGTGTTTGTCAGTGGGAGACAGAGCGGGTGTGTGCGGTTTCTGCCTGTATTTGAGTCGGAGGTTAATTGGGGGCGGTTTTCAGTCACAGGAGGAGACCATGTTGTGCATGGCTCAGCAAGCTGACACCATGGCTGCCTCCTGACATGTCCTGTCTGTCAGCTTCCTTTACGCCCCGCCGCTGACGCTGACACCCACCATTGTGTTTCAATTAGACGAGAACAGACCCATGTGTCACCTTATTGTCTTATCCGGGGATTAGCCTCATGAGCATGTGTTTAATTTCACATGTTTTCAGTGCCTGTGCTCACAAGTTAAAGGTTGATTGTACGACTGGGAGGATATATTTGAGACAAACAAAAAACATTTTCATTTTTGTGATGAACAGATTATTTTATTAGAATAATATTTTTTTCAGTAGAGGCCATAGTCGTCACACAGTAGTGGTGATTGAGTGATTGTGATGAGGATCCTTACAAGAATTAACAACAGCATTGTCCCTGAAGTGACAACAGATTTTATTTGCGTGTTTCTGTGAGTTCACTGACTCTAGTGTTTGTGTGCTCCCACCTTTACCTACACAGGCTCACACCTAACAGAAAAAGAAAGTCACACTGCAAGGCAAAGAAACTAAATTTAAAAAGTCAAAATTATGAAAAGAAAAATTTTCCAATCAAATTTGATATCTAAATCCTATCAATAAAATATACCTTGAGATACTCAAGACATTTGAAATGGTGTAATTATCTGTTCTGCTTGAGTAGACCTCATGTCCCTCCCAAGTTTTTTGTTTCTTACCAGATAAATCAGATTGAACGTCAACCAATAAAGTTGTGTTGTGTGTCAGTGAAAGCTGAAGGTAAACTCCACACCTTTATGACCTTTATGGTCATACAGTATAATCTATGTATGTTTGTCTTACTCAGATAAATGTTTAGATTTTAGAGGCCTATTACCTGAGAAATTAAGCTGTTTGCTAAATCTGGTTTTTGATATATATTAATATTTTGGATACTGTTTCCTTAAGGCAGGAAGTTAAACAGCTAAATGGAGAGGAGAGGGGGATCTCTCCTAGAAAATCTGATTCTAAGGAGGGGAGTGAAACCAAAATAACCTCTGTCACTTTCCACAGCCACCTCTTCCTGCTCTTCTGGGACTTCCAAGGCATTCCCAGGCCAGCCAAGAAACATAGTCTAGCAGTGTGTTCTGGGAGCAACCGTACCAGCTACCCTGAAGAGAAAATTCATTGTGACCAGTTGTATCCACGATCTCGTTCTTTCAGTCAGTACCCAGAATTTGTCACCTTAGGTGAAGGAACGTAGACTGACTGATACATGGAGAACTTTGTCTTTCAGCTCAGCTTTCACCACACTTTGTTCACAGCAAAAGTGAAGTATGTGGGCGCTCTTTGCAAATGGATGGAGGTTATATGAAGCAGCTCATGGACATGAGGAAACATGTTCAAAAGTGAGCATATTTTCTTTATGTAAACATTCACAAAACTGTATACAAACTATCGTCAAACGTTTTTTGATTTTATTGTCAGTAAAGGAAACTGCTGTAGTGTCTGATGAATATTTGCAGAATGACACAATTTGATGACAATTTTAATACAGAGCAACATCAGAGAACAGAAAAAAATGTGTGTATTTTATTACATTTTATTTTATTAACATTTTGACAAAAGCAAAGCAGACATGAGTAGAAGTAGAATTTGGCTCCTTAAAATCCTAAAATTTGTAAAATACTCCAGACATCTTTGTTATGAACTCATGAAAAAGCAAAAACAGACTGGAAATCAGTCTGTAAACCTGCTAAATAAAAATCTTCATATTTGCTTCCTGTTTTGATGAACTTGTAATAAATAAATCTTTGGGGAGGAATAATCCACAACATCTCCGAGTTAAGATGTGCGATTTTTAAAATAGACTCCACATTTCCAAAGTTCAGTTTAATCAGGCTGTTAACAGCCTCCTGCGGGGTGTAATCATGCCTTCACATCCTGTAGATTGATTGATTGTGTAACTCTTTATGTAAGTGTCTGTCATTAATTGAAACTGTTTAGTGAGGCTTAATATAATGCTGCAGTTATGGTTTGAGATCTTCATTCTAGTCTGCATTCTGGGTCTAAACCTTACTTTGATTGTGATAAAACAGGCATGTATATTGTGTGGTAATATGTAGAGAAAACATAGATATATAAAAATGTTTTTAGCTCACTATCCTAAAAGTAGGCAATGGACACCAGCACCTTCCCTAATGTTGGGACCAAAAATACATCAGTTTTGTAAAGTTGTGTTCAGTGTTTAACTTTCTCCAGAAAAAAAACATGCCTCTTAGATCTATAAGTGGAAATTGTAGACAGATCTGAGTGTCATCTGCATAGAAACTATTTCATATTTGTAAATATTTATAAGTGAGAACATCTTGAAAGGAAGGAGTCCAAGGAATGATCCCTGTGGGACTTTATCCATCAACTATGCAAGGATGCAGAATGAAAAAGCTTAGTTAACAACACTCAAGCTGGTAAAACACAGCAGGAAAACAATACTACAAAAATAAATTACGTTTAAATCATTTATAAAAACACCTGAAAAGGAAGTAAAACAAGCCAGAACAAAACAAAAAAGCTTTTTAATAAAAAATAAAACTCTAAACGAAAGCAAGGACAAAATGAAATCAGTGATGGTCATGAGTAAATTATATCAGATGTTACAGATTCTGAATGAGATCCTCCCAAGGGTTTGGTCCCGTCCTTCCTGACCTTTTCAGTAGGATATTACCATTGAATTTAGGCATTTTCAGATAAGATAATCTACAGTCTGTTTGACATTTTGGCAGATATTACTGCCTTCTCTGTTAAGAGCTACATGAGAATATCAACTCTTTGTTGATGGGAGGAAAAACTGCCAGCTTTTGCATATAAACAAGAGAAAAACAAGAAATAGTCTGTTTATAGTATATAATTCAAATAAAATCAAACTAACATGGGTGGGTGTGTCTTTTATTTATAGAAAAATTAAAGTGTTTCCATTGTATCATTTATGCATTTTCCACAAAATGTCAGACTATTCCTTTAAGAGCACATTTAATTCATTAGACTTCTCCCAGAGAATTTCCCAAGATCATTAATCCTACAAATGTCATAAGTTGAGGACCATCACAGCTTATTTCATATAATTCACATACTATGTATGCTTTGTGGAACAATAAATGGATCAACCCAGTTGTGTAATCTGGGTTTAATTAAGCTCTGAAAAGCTTAAGTTCTGTTTCATGGACCCAAGGCCACACAAGGATAAAGAATGTACTGTAGTTGCCCATTATTCAGGAGTAGGCGTGAGCCATGATAATAACATAAGACAATAAACACAGAACAAGGAGGATACCTACAAGCTTCAGTGCTGTTTCAGAGGTTTTGGCTGCAGGCAATAATTAGAGCTAGAAGCTCTTTTGAAGAGATGGTGCTTGCTGCCCCAGCAAGAATAAAAACGTCAAATTAATCCTGCTCTAAAAGAGTATACAGACGTAAATCACAAATTAAAACATTTGAAACAATACTGGACTGCAGTTTCATTATGACTGAAATAAAAAATATAATTAATAGACACTTGTGTTGTTGCAAAAGTAATACAAATCCATTTTCTTTTTCAGATTTACATGCAAGACAAAATAACGCTGTAACTTGTGATCAAATTTTTAATTCAGCACCTCTTTGCAAGCACCCTGCTGCTTGTGGCTCTCTGATTTGAGGAACCACTTGTACTCACAAATAACTGGTGTTACTGGTGGAGACGGCAGCCTTTACTGCACCATCGAACAAAAGAGTTGGGAGGAGCCCACAGTGAATGGTTTTCAATGTGGGAGCCACCGAAAACCCTGGAGTGGCACCAAAACCAAAAGCTACAGATTTTCTGAAATTCTATTAAACGGATGCAAACTGATGTCCCTCGGTTTCTTATTTTACAGGTAATGTTACTGATGATGCGATGTGCTGAGACCAGAATAGAAAAGAGTCCCACACCAGTCCAGTTTTAATGTTTTATATATCTTTACATATACATGTAAAGCCATAAATCATCCTTATATTAGACTGTCCAGGTTTTTTTTTAAATCTAAAAAGGTCAAATTAATTTAAAAAGTACAATTTATTAGAAACATTTTTATTTGCTTATTGCTGACTACTTTTGTGAACAGGAACAGAATCACTTTCATATATACGATATATGAATAAATGTATTGGGTGTATTACATTGTATAATTAATATTATTATTACACTTAAGTAGAAAAACACAGTCATTACTCAACTTATTGAAGCAGGTATTCTCCTGAATTTATATTTATAAAAATAAAAAATCTCCTGAGACCCTCGTATTGTTGAGAACATTTAGACTGGTTGTACTTTGTAACTAGATTTTAAGTTTTATTTTTCATTTTATATATAATAAAAAAAACTAGCTTAACTCCTAACTGTTTACAAGCAAGGATTGATTTTATGTTTATGAGGTTCTACTATTCCTAAATAGCTATTGGAAAGTACAAATGTACACCAAGTGCAAGCTTGGAGCTCAAAAGATCAAAACCGTAAGGTCAGGGGGGGAAGGTCAGTGGGGAGACCACCAATTTTCGAGGATGGCTTATTTTAGGAGTGGCCATTGCCCCACTCCCCTCTTGGTGGTGTTCCTTTTAGCCCAAGAAACCCAGAAAGGGCAGACATGGAAATCTAACAGTACCTTTAGACAAGGGAGGGGGAGAACAGACTCAGATATGTTTTGCTCAAATACCCAGGCCGATTCTGTTTTTAGTTTAAGGCCTTTTACACTTTTTTTTTTCTGGTGGAGAACAATTTTTCTGCTTCCTGATCCTCTGTGAGCCATACAGCCCTGATAGCTTTCACACCCTATAAAGACTAATGTGCTCCTCTATTTGTTGCAACAAATTAAGCACTCTGGGAAGGGGGAAAAGAAATCCTTATGTATGTGCCAGATGGTTTTCCCTTCCTGTAAACAATTTGATTAACTAAAATAAATTGAAGTTGTAATTACAACAGCAATTTTAATCAACTGTTCAAAGCAAAATATTTGTATGAAGAAGAGGATAAGGTCGTGTACACGTATGTGTCACAAATAGTCAAAGTAAATTGTGTTTTCTTTAAAACAATTTTTTTGGCAGATTAATATGCCTGAGAGACGAGGCTGAAGCTGCACTCAGTCATGCAAATCAAGAACATCAACAAATGTTGGAGCGTGTAAAATCCACCCCCACTTCACCCGCTGAAGATGAAAGACAACTTGTTAAAGTAAGGTGGTATTAAACGTAGAGACACAGTGTGCACACTGATGCGACATTAATGACAGAAGTGGGACTGGTAAACTAAACTACACACACACACATACATCACACACACACTAGGCCCTCAGGGGATAACTACCAAAGCAGAATGGTGTGTAGTACAGAGCAGTACAGACAGGATTTCTGGGAGGGGGACTCTTGATGGGGTGTGTCTCATCTGATGCTGACAGAACAGAACAAGCTGGACTGACACGTTGTCAAATTCCTTTCAGTTAGATGGAAATTTGTGTTTAAAAATGCACCTCTTTGAATACATTGGTGAGGGTCTGAGTTCAAAAAAACATTTAAAAAAAACTTTAATTCAAGTTAATGAATGTGGTCAGGCATAACTTTAAAATAAATATATATGTTCTGCTTATTTATTGCCAGAATTGACTGCTTGGATGAAGAACATGGGGGGGGGGGGGGGGGGGGGGGGGG
>JAVKLF010000002.1:8472604-8493122 GCA_034783495.1 Millerichthys robustus
TGTGTGTGTGTGTGTGTGTGTGTGTGTGTGTGTGTGTGTGTGTGTGTGTGTGTGTGTGTGTGTGTGTGTGTTTGCAGATTGAGCTTGCTTCCTACAGATACTATCAGAACCCATGAGACTGGCATTGGGGGAGTTTGGAGTCCTGGTTTGCAAAGGATCCAGACTCCCCCAATTTTGTATTTCAGCAATGTTGGTCCCTTTAGGAATCCCAATTCAGGTAGGTCCTGTTGAGCTAACATAAACAAGGACACACATGTATGGAAAAGCAAACTGAGATTATCTGGCGGTTATGTCAACCAACACATGGCAAGGACTAGAACAGATAATATGCTAATTTCATTATGAGAACAGGTGTTGCCGCGTGACACATCATTAATCAATCAAAACTTAACAATGAACTCTCTGCTCTGGTGGTCGGGATCTTTGACCTCATCCATGAACATGTATTCGACAGAGACTGATGAGGTCTGAACCCATGTTATGAAACTGGGTGAAACTCATGAGATAAAAGGCTGAACAAATGTCTTGAACAAACTGTGAACAACTAAGTCTCTGTTCAACATGTGACATGACTTCATATCTATGATACTGTCTGTATAGTTAATATGAACACCATCACTTGGTTTTGCCTTGTTCCTACATACAGTGCAATAGTCCTGATGTGAAACACTCCAGATTTAAACTCTTTAGCGGTTTCGGTTGTAGTTTAAAAATGCATTAAAAGTGATAACACTTCCATCTTCAGTGAAAATAAACAGGTATAAAAATGATCTAATACTGAAATCTAAAATAAGTCTCTGGGAAATTTTCACTTTTTTGTCTAATTAGTGTTTTGTAATTTTTAAAGTTAAATTTGTAATATATGCTATGGAAATTATTCAGGTTTAAATCCCCCCCTAATCAAAAACAACTAATTCCGTACAAGACACAGTCGGGAACATCAAAATGCACATAATGTGACAGAAGGCGTCAAAGAGTGTCCACATGACAGACCAACTGTTACCCAGCATCAGCAGCAAGAAAGAAACAGTCTGATCAGAGAACACAACATAATCACACACACTGCTTTCAGAATTCAAGTATTTTCATTTTCTCTGTGGAATTAAAAAATAGCCAAAAAAGAACGGGCTGCTTTTTGCCCCCCAAAAATGCTAAGAGAATTAAACAAAAAAGTGGGTTATAAATACAAAATTAACAGATACATAAAGAGAACCATAAATAAAACTCACACATTCAGATTTCTGAACTATCTTATTGTTTTGGCTTTTATTCTGAGCCATTAAAATAGCCTTTTTTGTCACAATATCTGTTATTAAGTTTACTAAAGCAAAATGTGGACATTTTAATCTGTATGTTGTAAAGATCCACTCTGATTAATTAAAATCCCAACTAATTTTTTTTTTTTTTGAATCTGAGAAATAGGCCATTAAAAGTTTAATCCAAACAAAAATAGCTCTTTTATCAGCATTTTCTCAAGGATGGCTATTTATTTATCCTAAACTGGGGAACTTTTGTTTTTATCTTGAGATGTTCACTGTGCTGCTTGTGTGGGGTCACGTCAGGTCAGCAGTGTCTCTAGTTTGGATCAGGACAGATTATCTATCAAACCTTTGTGGATAAAAGGGATCACAACTTTTTTTACCACCTATTACACCTCTATTTAGCATTATTCATTTGTAATCTGAAAGCCAAAAATACACTGAAGAACTAAAAATCTAATGTCTTTAAGATTGCTCAAAGAGCTACAGTATCTGAGACAGGTAAGATGTTAATTGTTCATATCCTTTCCACAAAAATATCACTTGAGGAAAAACTAATAAAAAAAAAACCTATTTTGATCAAACAGTTGAATGATTATGCTTACGCTGCCTGAATATCTCTTTAACTTTATACACACAGTCAGTGTGTATAAAGTCTCTTTCACACACACACACAAAGCCAGGTGACCTTGTACAGCAGCGTTTCCATGGCGATGCACTAAATGCTAACAAAGGTACAGTGCATCTTTATTTTTCTCTTATCTTGAAAATAAACTCTAAATGTTCTTATCCATCTTTAAAAACACATTTTCTTCAGACTTTTTTAATCTTACAAAAAAATCTAAAGAACGAACAGTACTAACGCTGTAATAAATAAATTAGGTGAATTAAATGGGTGACAAGGATGATATGATTCCACTTTGATTTTCAAATTTTTTTCTTTTTGGTTACAAACCCTAAATTTAATATTTTAAAAATAAGATGATACAAAGTATAAATCCGTTCGTTGGTCTAGTTTCTGCGCTTTATGATACCAAATGTTTGTAATGTGGTTCTGTGTGATAATTCACAGATAAGTTTATAACACATGTGTGAGGCTGAAGTCATTAGGCCACAAGCTGTGATGTGATAGAAGTGTGTATATTGTGTGTATATATAAGGTACTGGGGGGCGTAAAGTGAAGGATCATCTGTGTCCAGGATGATATCTGGTATATCAGGCTTGCTGCCTGCAGGTTTCTTCAACTCTGCAATTTCCAGCTCAGATGGCTATGATTACTTTGGGAGGAGAAATACCTGAGAAGATTTAGATTACTTCACACCATATGTCAACTTACCATGAAATGCATTTTCTCTGGGTACACAGGTTTCCTCCCACATGTTAGGTTATGGATGAATAAATTGGTGAGTTTTCTACAGTAATGAGGATGTTGCTTTGGTCTGTTAAGGTGAAAAATGAACTGAGTTGAAAGACGAGGATCTTAATTTACAGTCCTTTCTATTTTCTGATGTTTCTTTAAATTGTCTCTGGGTGTGGGTGAGAGTGTGAGTGGTTGTCCCTGTGATGGACTTGCAACCTGTGTACCCCATCCCTCTCCCAGTGACAGCTGGACATGGGCACTATTCACCCCAAAAGAAAGAAGCAGGTAGATAATGGATGGATGGATGGATGGATGGATGGATGGATGGATGGATGGATGGATGAGCTAATAATTAGCATCCAGGTTCTTTAGCTGAATTTAACAAATAAACTCAATCTGAGGTGGATCTCATACTAAATGAGAGAAACATCTGCATTGTTTAATGTGACCATGCTGATGGGTGACTGAATCTTTTAATGCAAAACACTGCAGCAGCTGATGCACATTCAATTAAATTAATTTAAATTAAATTTTAGAGTTTAGCCTTTTGTTGTAGACATCCAGCCTACTCTGGGGGTCAATTATGAAACTCAAACCTGGTGTTTGACATTCCTCATGCTGCATTTTAACATACACAAAAATCATGACATGCTGCTTTTATTTCACTCTCGCTCTGAGTCAGTGCAGTTTGATTCAGGCTTGAAGGAAGTCATCATATTATTTCATTATTTCAATGTGTTTCAGAGGGTCAAACTGTGCTATGAAATCTGAGCAAAGGCTAAATAAACTCGAGCTAAAAGTAATGTAAACACAACACAAAGTACTAAATAGTAATTTTCTTAGTCTTATTCCTGCTGCAAAGCTGTTGCTTTGTCAAAAGAACTAAATTTATACATTTTACATCTGTAATCAGTTCATTTCTTTGAACTTTGAGTCATTCAGCACCAGTATGACACTTTTACAGCAAATCTTTGGAAGAACTCCATCACATTAAGAAAACAGGAGCAAAGTCACCCAGTGCCATGATCACCGAGGCACCCCCCATACCATCACAGATGCTGGTTTTTGCACATTTGGCTGATAACAGCCGGGGCAGCCGTTCTCCTCTTCGCACATTTCTTGTTTCAGCTTGTTTTCCCAGAAACGAGCTGAAGCTTGAACTAATAGGAGCAGATGAGACACATCTCTTGTGTTTTCATCCACAAATTCAACAGGACACTTGACTTCTTCTTGACATAACATGGACAGCATCCTCCAAGGTCATCCTAAATCTTTTTTTTTAGAACTGATCAATTTTCAAAAATGAGCACAACCCATAAGACTTAAGACGGAAATTTCAGATTCTTATACTTACGGAAGTTTCTACCTAAATGAAATAACCCAGAGGTTTAAAGCAGCTGTCATGACAGCGGTCTATATTCTCTGAAATGCTAATAAAGAGCTGCAGTTTTATTATATCTTTTAATGCAAGGAAAGAAGATTATTACATCCCATAATTCTTTACAGTCTTTTAAACTGTCACTCATAAATATGAGGTCAGGACCGTGAGCGTAAATCACAAGAGTTAGCAGTCTATAAATTTTTAGTGCCACCACGTCCAAAAAATTAATCGATATTTTATGTTTTCTTTTTATAGCCTGTGATGGGTTTAATGAAGCTTTTGTGATACACAAGAAAAAAATCTGAACAGGAAATGAGCAATGTGAGGTGGAAATTCAATTTCCCTAGCTCTCATCTCTCTTTCTGAAAGGCCAAGTGATTACAGGTAAAGTGACGGCTGATGTCATGGCAGTCAGGTTCATTTAGGGGGTTTGTCACTCCTCCACCCTCTGCAGCGGCTGCAGTTCAGGAAAATGAATGAGTTAGTTTCCTGAGATGGGCCACTGGGAGGCAATTCAAGATCAAAATTGACACTTTCTCAGAGAGTATTTGGAGTCGGAAAGGGAAATGGTTACAGTTACCATGAAGGAAGCGGCTGGAGAAACTTGTCAGATGTTAGCTGAACGTTTCTGCTCGAGTAGCTCATCTCTGCCCATAGCATACATTTACAGTGTCCTCACAAATGAGCATTCACTCAACCACCTGCTAAGTCTTTGTGATTACAAGTCATGAGACAAAAAAAGGGGAAGAAAAACGTCTTTACTAGAGTAAATGGTGCATGCAGGAGGTTCCACTAGCTGACCATTATGTTGTCAGTGTTTGTCAGTTCTGCTCCAACAGATGCTAAAATGGAAAAACGAGCGGATTAACGGGCTTAATATTTTTAGGTGGAATTGAACAGGTCTGCCATTTTTGTTTCTGCATGTCGGTCACTTAGAGGTTTTTTGTTTTTTGTTTTTATGAAGAGAGCTGATGATGAAGAAAGCAGCTCACAGAAGGCTCTGAGTCACGACGGTTTCACTGCCAGAAGTGGTGTTTTTTTTTGTTGTTGTTGTTTTTTTGGTGCATGCAGAAATTCTAACATGAGCTCAGAAACCTTTACTTTTCTCCCCTCAGATGTCATTCACTGGATTCAGAGCAACTTGTTCTATCAAAAAAACATGTCTGTGGAAAAATGGGTGTTTGATTGGCCTCACAAAGCCAAGGCTGCTTGATGAAAATGAATAACAGAGAGGAAGAACAGTTTTAAATCAACCCAGCAAACATTATATTCTGTCCTTTTTTTCCTCTGAGCTGAAAAGAGCTGATGTTTCACCTTGGCTACAGTACGAAGCGTCTCCAGCTGGGGGTGGGCTGGTGCGGTGGGGTTGGAGGCAGAAGAAGTGGCAGATTAGGAAACTGTTACGAGCTGTCAGCTGCCTCCTCCCCTTCCCTATTTATGCATCTTCTTCCTTCTCACCCGTCCTCCCCCTCCGGACCCACAGAACAAACACATCAGAGCCACACAGCCGGCGATAAAGTCACACTCTGTGGATTTCTAGTACATGCACAATGTGGAAGCTTGGGTCAGGTGACTGACTTACATTAGGCTGGCTCTAGTCTGTCAGAGAAAAAAATATAGTGGAATCAGACAAGTGTAGAATTTGATTAAATCTGAGAGTAAACCTGCTGCTAAATGCAGAAGAAACAAAAGTGCAACACAGCTCTTAGACAATGCTGTTGTTGACCTATTTTCAGTCACTTTGGCTTTTTAAAAAAAAGCAAAACAAACACACGTGGTAGCTGGCGTCCAGTCACAATGTTCCCACATAGCAGACAGGTAAGGGCCTGATCTGGTGACAGGCTGGTACTGCTGGCTGACTGCATGGCAGGTGGTTTGTCACCTGGATGTGGGCCAGGTCTGGCAATGATGGCATTCTTTTTAAGATGGCATGCCACAACTGGCCAACTTGTGGTTTGCTTTATGTGGTGCTGGCCCATGCTTGGGCCACCTCTGGCAAACCATCTGGCCCACCAAGGGGCTGTAAATCTTTGCAGTATGTGGGCTAAGTATTAGAGTGTTAGTGCCTTGTGTGAGCCAGAACTGGGCCAGACAAATTTGTCTAAAAAAAGGTCCTAGTAACATTATTTTATCTGCTGGACATGTCTTTATGGATATGAGTGTTTCTTCTTTGGAGTACCTGCTTTTGACTGATTCTACACTTTTAAATTGTGGGAGATCAAAGTCCAATGAGCTGTATAATGGTGCGTCTGTGGAGAATCAATCAGTCACTTGTCATATTTATTCTAAATCCATAATAGAGGTTAAATGAGCCCACCAAGTGTTGAGAATGTAGGAAAACTAAGCACTCACAAGTTGCTGTTTTAAAGTTCTGCTTTTGTGTCTTAAATAATGCTAATAGTTCCAATAATGGAGCGCTGGTCGAGCACCACTGTCAAACAGCAAATAGTCAAACATCAAGAAGAAGAAGAAGTTGTGGTCGATCTCAGTTTTGTAAATGCAGAAATGTTCTGTCACAAGAGATCAGCGTCACACCATGATGCTGCAACTCTATAAGAGTCATGTAGCCTATTTTCTACATAGTACACATAATTTGGAGGAGAGCACTCCTAAGTGTAATAATAGTTGAACAGGGAAAAATCTCCAAAAGGCTTCTGTCTTCTTTTGTCTTTCCAAAGTACACTTTAAAGTGTGAAAGGCGATATGCATTCCTTCAAATAGTGCTGGGCTTTTAATTTATATAAGGCTTTGTGATGATCCATGATGGGAGAGAAGGGCCCAGATGTGATGGAAACCAAACAAAATGGAATGAGATGAAATTAAAATTAAGGCCGGTCGAAAATTTTCTAAAGGTCTTGAGCAGATCTGGTAAAAAACGAAGATGATGTAAATCCTGCAGGGTCATGTCATGGTTGAGAAGTTAAGGAACAAAGCAAGAAAACAAAACCAGAAGAGAAACCAAACCAACAAGTGAAAACCTAAACTGATGAGAAAATCCGAAAAAAAGTCAAACTCACTCTGGTTTCTTTTTTTTATTTCACACGACTTTGTGACTGCTCTTATAGCCCTGTCAAAGGTCTATGAATATTCCAGTGTACTGATGTTTTTCTGCACTTTATAACAACCAACAGCTAGAGATAAGAGCGTCAGATGTCTCACAGCTCCATCTGACCTCTGAATCTTTACGCACAAACCCAACATCAGGGAGGAAGTCCATCGGAGCCAAACCCCAGCTGGTTCTGGTTGCTGCCAACAGCATTTATTAATAGCTTTTGGGTGCGGGTGGTTTATCGGATGCGCTCAAACACCTCACAAACCACGTGACCAGAGGAGGCTGGCGCGCACAAAGGCGCAGCCAATATAACCGCGCGCGCACCGGAGCGCACAGCCCGCAGACACTCAGCGCGTCTCTCTGAGGAGATCTGTTTTTGTTTATCTTTATTTATCATTTCTCGCTCGTTGCCAGTTTTATTGGAACGACATCTTTCCACTCCCGGTTTAAACAGCATTGTTTTCTTTTTTTGTTTGATTCCCGCGAGATGGACTGATAAGGGATAACGAAACAAAAACGGTGTGTATTTTTAAACTGTATCGCCTATAAGATAAATCTTAATGTCTTTATTTTTATTTTATAAGTCTTTTAATTCTGCAAGTATTACTTTATTTTAGTTTCCCAACTTCAACTGACTGCTAAATCATAAAAACCATGTGTGTAAACCTGACTGCTAATAATTATTTTCATCCTCTATGTCTCCAAACGTTGATGGTTCATTAATCGGACGTGGTGATTTTTATTTGATTTTTTGTCTCCCTTCATGCCTGGTTATTTAAATGATGACTGACAGAAGCGTGATGCTTTCTACCATGTTTTAATTAATAAGAAAGCCCAACGCGTCCTCCTAATGTGATGATCCCCCCTGAGTGTGGGGGTCGAGGTGGGCGGGGGCACAGGTTCATCAACTGTTCACTTTCCCACTATTGTCTGGGATGCATCTGGAATCTGATGCATAGATTTCCCAAACAACAATCTTCATCGTGGCTTGTGATATATCCTGAGCCACTGAGTGAATTTTAATGAAACTCTCAAGAAGTAGCCTAATTGATTCAAGGTGGCCGCCACAAAAAAGTGAGTGCAACTCAGTCAGTTTTAAAGAAGTGGGGTGACCGTTTAGTGAGCTGTCTGATCCTCAACTTAGACGGTTTTCTTAACTCTTATGTCTGTTAGCAATTATGAACCGCTTGACATATTTTTCCCAAAACTTTCAGCAATTAAAGGATGTACATCTACAACTGGTGTCACACAACACAGCATTTCTGCTTCAAACTTGGACATTAACCATCGGTGTCAACCCTGTTTGTCTGTTGACAAAATATCTCATGAGCCACAAAACTGATTTTAATAAAACTGATAAAAATAAATCACTGGTTGTTGATGTATAACCACTTTAGTTTTGGAGTCACTTCTGTTCAAGATGGCCATCACAGGAATTGACATTAGACAACACAAAAATGGCTGCAATTCTGTCTGTTTTACAGATATTTTGGTAGAATTTGGTAGGGTAGTAGCTGTGAGTCTTCCTCAATCCATACTTTGAGCTCTAACAGATCTCACAAAATTTTGTGAAATCGCACATAACATCATGTACAAGATTTGACCAAAATGGCTGCAACGCTGTCCTTTCATCACAAGATGATCTTAGTTCTGGCACGGAAGGCAGTGAGAGATATGATCTCCTTCAAATGTGTTGATACATTAAAACATGTTTTTGCTACATTCTAATGATAAAAACAAGTTGTGTTTTGTTAACAGATCCTCGTTCCTGTGCATCTCATGCTGTTTCAGTACACGCCTCTCCTCTGAGCAGCTCTGCAGCCATGAAGCTGGCTTTCCACAAGACAGCGGGCACAACAATGAGCATGCTGACAACAGGGCTACGGTATCTCGGCTCCAACGATGCCAGCTACGACGACCCCCTCGTTGACCCCAGCCTGGTCAAAAGCAGATTTCACCTTGACAAACCACACTCTGCCTCCATCAGCAGCTCCTTCCCCGAGCTCAACCCCGGAAATCAGGAGGTCATTTTCACGGCCCTCTCGCCCGTTCTCCCCACCAATGTGTCCGACGTTCTGCTGGGAAACGTCACGTTGGTGGGGAGCGGAGGGGCCGCTCAGTGCACTGAGAACTTTGCGGAGAACTTGGAGTGCTTTATGATCCTTACTCCCAGTCAGCAGCTGGCAATCGCTATCTTGGCGCTCACTCTTGGTACATTTACGGTGCTGGAGAACCTCATGGTGCTGTGTGTGATCCTTCACTCCCAGACGCTCCGATCTCGACCTTCCTACCACTTCATAGGCAGCCTGGCTGTGGCCGATCTGATAGGGAGCATCATTTTTGTTTATAGCTTCCTGGACTTTCACGTCCTCCACAGAAAGGACAGCCCAAACGTTTTCCTCTTCAAGCTGGCCGGGGTCATCGCCTCCTTCACGGCCTCTGTGGGCAGTTTGTTCCTGACTGCAATCGATCGCTACATCTCCATCCACAGGCCGCTGGCGTACAAGCGTATCGTCACCAAGACTAAAGCGGTCATTGCCTTCAGTGTGATGTGGACCATCTCCATCGTCATCTCCCTGCTGCCGCTGCTCGGCTGGAACTGCAAGCGCCTCGGCACGATTTGTTCGGACATCTTCCCCCTGATTGACCAGAAGTACCTGATGTTCTGGATTGGAATAACGAGCATCTTGGTCCTGTTCATCATCTACGCCTACATGTTCATCCTGTGGAAGTCGCACCACCACGCCGTGCGCATGCTGAGTCGCAGCTCTCAGAGGAGCATGATCGTCCACACACCAGAAGGAGCCAGAGTGCAGATGGTGAGGCCTGAGCAAGCCAGGATGGACCTCCGCCTGGCTAAAACACTCGTCCTGATCCTGGTGGCACTCATCCTCTGCTGGGGCCCGCTCCTGGCCATCATGGTGTACGACCTCTTTGGGAAAGTGAACGACTTCATCAAGACCATCTTCGCCTTTTGCAGCATGCTGTGCCTGCTCAACTCCACCGTGAACCCCATCATCTACGCCATGAGGAGCAAAGACCTGCGGAGGGCCTTCGTCAACATCTGCCACGTGTGGCGAAGGGCCACGCAGACACTGGACAGCAGCGCAGAGAGCGACTGGAACAGCAGGAGCATGAGAGCGGCAACAAGCTGGGCAGGGAAAGACGAGAGGGTCCGTGGGCGAACCCGGGTAAAAGCAGCCCAGGTTACCATCTCCGGAGGGACGGATACTTCCACAGCGGAGCCCGTCTGAAAAACTGTGATCGTTTAGTTTAACCTTTGACCTGTTATTGAAACGGCTTGTTACTGTGAAATGTACCAAAAATTACAAATTCAACACTGGATTGAGCTTCAAGATGAAATCTGTACACATACTCAACGGAGACTGAAAATCTCCTATTTTTGTTGTTATATTCAGTAAATAATAGTCACCCGAAAAAGTCTACATTGACTAAATTATTCATATATAGCTTGCTTTGGTTTAAAAGTGCAATGATTAAAAAATAAGGATTTAAAGGATTAAAAAAAGGATCTGATCTTTCTTTAAAAATACAGTTTTTTGGGGAAAGGGGGGTTCTTGTAAGCACTATAAAATTAAGAACTTTGACAAATCTGTTATTTATTTGTTTATTCATTTCTTGATAATTAATTTGTGGGATTTGTCTTTAAAATTCTGAATAGGTTATTCATCCCATCAAAGCTTTAAATGTAGTATTTCTGAAACTTACCACAGACACATTTAAAAAAAGGTTTTTTTTTTTTTATTGAAAAACAGCTTTTTGCGCAAAGCTGTTGTGCCACATTGCTGTGAAATGTAAATTGTGTTGTGTTTCTTAATGGTGTCTACAACAAAACAACAAGTGCTCTGTAAATATGTGAATTAATCTATTTTTGCCATATTTATTCCAGTTTTGTCTGTTATCCTTTTTACAATAAAATGTTTACATAGCAAATAATTTTCTGGTCTTTTTTTGAAGGAAAACAAGTAGAAACAATAGCGGGTCAGAATAAGCACAGGTTGCAGCGCAAAAGTGAAAATATAGATTTATGTCATCATTACAAATTGCATAACATGATATGACAACACTGTCATAATGAGTTTAGTTTTTTCTTGTTTTGTTTTAAAATCATATTCTTTTTCATCCCTGTGTCAATCTTGCCTCATTATTTATGGAACTATTATGTATTTATTCTTGCCTGTTTATTTTGTATTGTCTTTTTTTCTTACCTCCTATCCTGTAGGAAGACTCATCACTTTTTCTTATTAAAATAATTTTGTTTTTGAACGTCTAATATTGCCCTCTGGTGGAAAACATCAGAAATCAATAAAAGTTGGCAAATACGGGTCGAAATGGGTTAGAATCAAATAAATAGCCTACAACGTGCTACATTTAAAAATAACATATATTTTAAAATGTTGAAGTTTCAATTGGGTTGTAGTAGACTATCACGATGTTTTGGAACACTAATGACATTTCACTACATTACCCAGAATGCGTTGCGCCCGTGTTTGGAACGTCACGTGACGAGCCTAGGACGCCGACAGCCTGGGATCAACAAACAGGCTGCTAAGCAGCGCTAGCTAGCGTTCCTATCTCACGGCTGATAATTGGCCCGCAGCTGGCTGCTCGTCCCTTTAACTTTTGAAAACCAACTTCAACAACGACACTGGTTTTGTAAACACATTTGGACCGACCTGCTTTTCACGAAAAGGTAAAAAAAATGTTCATTCAAAAGTACAGTAATACACTCGTTTCAGCGATATTGAAGACTAGCGTTAGCTTTGTTTTCTTTTTGATTATTGGTTTGCAGTGAAAGCTAACGATAGCTTCTAGGGAAGCCTGAGCGGTGCTTATCTGTTTAACATATGTTCTTCGTCAAAGGGAAAATAGAACACTAACTGAGGAGACATGTAGGTGTGTAATGTTGTTGCTTATTTGTTGTCTCACTTCGGTATTTTAAATCAAGCTTTTGACAAGTTAAAGTTATGGCGTGCGGAGCTACCCTGAAGAGGACCATGGATTTTGATCCGCTAATGAGTCCTGCGTCTCCCAAAAGACGGAGATGCATTCCTGTGGCTCCATCGACTTCGTCCCCCAGGAAATATCTAAGCATGGAGCCCTCGCCATTTGGACAGTCGGCGTCAAGACTTAGTGCAGGTAACGTGCTTCTGATGTCGGCCAATTTAGGCTCAGTCATTACCTCCCATATTCACAACATGTTGAGCCACATGCAGTTTAAAACCAGAAATCACTTTAATATGCTCCCAAACAGGAGACTTCACTGATGACCTCCTTTCCTACTTCTTGTTTTGACTCACTTAGAACAAATCCTCAGCAGCATTAAACAAGAGTACAAACGCATTCAGAAGAGGAAGCATCTAGATGGAGGCTACCAGCAATCAGAGTGCTGCTATTCTCCAGAATTCCCATCCCAGCTGTGTATGAACGTTTCCAGCATGCCAGGTTGGTGAAGGAGCTGCCAGGTAAACTGCCATTGAAATAATTTTTACAATCTACATCTTGCTTCTTTTTTTTTTGGTCGTCTTCCCACAGGGACATCCTCGGGAGGTGTTTCTCCAACCAGAAAAGAACAACCGTTGTTCACTCTAAGACAAGTTGGAATGATCTGTGAACGCCTGCTGAAAGAAAGAGAAGAGAAGGTGCGGGAGGAGTATGAGGAGACTATGACTTCAAAACTGGCAGGTTTGTGAATCTATCAATGCTTGACAGATTATACTTTGTCAAAAAAATAACTTTTCTCACACTGATCTAGTTTCTAACCTGACAATTTATTGAAAGGAGGCCAGACTGTTGCAGTAAAGTCAGTAAATGTTGAGCTAAAATTTGATGTGGTAGTAGCTGGGAGTCACTCACTGCATGTATTTCGAGTGTGATTTCACCCATTTTATTTCCCCAACATAAAATGATCTTAGTGTAAAACTGATACGTTCCAGGATTGTTGCATCTGTAATTTTCCATCAGTATTTACTTTGATTTCTTGTTCTTTACATTTCAGAACAATACGACACCTTTGTGAAGTTCACACACGACCAGTTAATGCGACGATTCGGCGAGCAGCCTGCAAGCTGTGAGTTTTTATTCTGTTTTATTATTCTTCCCCACATAAACCTGGCACGATTTCAGTGAACAGGTCTGGTTTCTATATTACATTTCATCTCCCTCTCCTCCAGATGTTTCCTGAGCGCAGCACTGAAGCTTTGCAAGAAGGCCTTCTCTTGTTGCGAGCTGCCCACCTCCCCCCACTCTCCGATATCTTAAAGAAAAGTTCCTCGTTTTAAGAGATTTGATTTTAGCTAGTTCAAATGAAACTTTTCTTACCGTGCCATATATCTTGTCTTTGGGCAAAGGTTTGTATGAAGCCGTTGTTGGCACTCTGTTGGAAACAGCAAAGTACTTCCTGATGTAAATGAATCGACCCCTGTTCCTCCAGCTTATCTCACTTTTGTAACAAGTCCCAGCATTCCAGTCTCTTGTCACTTCTTTTTGTTACATGTATATATATATATGAAAAAAGCAGTGGAGTTTTACAAGATTTGCTGGTCAGTCAGAAAGAAAATGAAAGGAGTTCAAGTTTGTGGTGCGTCTCCCATTTATTGCTTTCTAAATAGAGCATAAACTGGACGCTACCTTTGCTTTTTTTCCCTCTTAATGACATTTCTTTTCCTGCTGGTATCACCAACATAAAGAAAAAAATCTAATTTGAATCTTTTCATATGTGAAATCTACGTATCGGCTCGTCAACAAAACAAATTTTACTTTAAATGCAACCTCTTATAAAAGCTTCCGTGTAAGTCACAGGCTTTTTTGTTTTCTTCTGAAGGTTTTGATTGCCGTCAGAATGATCCCATGGCAACGTTGTTTTTCCAATAAAGAACATCCAGACTATATTAGTTTAACTACACTTTGTTGTTGTTTTGAGCTGTGTTTCTATCTAACAATCATGCAGCAAAGCTGCAGAGTTTCTTTGTTACCTTCTACAAATAAAATGACATCCAACACTTAAATATTGTTTTACTTTAAGTTGTGGGTGTGTGTGTGTGTGATTTAAATACACTTCTTTTATTAGAGGGGGAAAAGTCCAAATTAGCATGAACTACAATAAGATACAAAATATTCACGTGAGTGTTGATTCTAACAGCCACCCCAGGTGAGTCGAGCCACATGGTCCGTCTTTTGCTTCGTTGACTTGATGAAGCCCAGAAATTCGAGCTCGGACACTGCGCGGATGAAACGAGCGCTGAAAGTTGAGGTTATGGAGCAAAATGTTTAGATTCTGAGCAAATCTTTTTTTTCTGATTTTTAAGAAATCAGAACGCCCATATCTATCAGCGAGTGTTAGATTTTGTAACAAACAGGAAACTTTGCTTCAAATGTTTCGTTGTACCCGTCTCAAATTCTCCTAACTAAAAAAAGCAATGAATTCTTTAAAATATTAGTTTGCTTCTTTTGTGTTAACCAAAATGTTTCTCAAATATAAACTTACAGCTTCACAATTAGTTTGTTGGCTAACATGAAATGAAGATTACAGTGTGCACAAACTTCTCTGTAATTTTTAGAGTAAAATAAAAAATAACTTTCCTTCTTAATTTGACTTATGGTCCTGAGAGTCCAGAAAGACCTAAAAACAGCACTTGTAAAAGTATCATTTTTTAAAAAAGGATACTGTGTGACTTCATCTAGTTTCCCAAAGCTGTCTGTGTCTGGATCGTTCCCCTCAGCAGCAGAGACCACCATGGTAAAAGCCTGAAACCCAAAACAAATACATGTTTTTAGTCTTGTGATGTTTCATATCAGCCTGCACTAACATGTCATCTTCTGATCAATATTGTGATACTTGGATCCTCTGGGTCAATAAAGTCTTTAAAAGAAAAACAAAAATAGAAGAGGTTAAGGCAAAAGGTGCGGGTAGTCTTCGTAAGATAAATAAAACACTAAACAAAATGTTATGACTTTTTTCCACTCAACCTAACTAGATAATGTACTGAGCTTAGTAACTGGAAAACATCTGAAAAAACTGAAGCTACTGCTTACAATTCTAAAATAATTTTCTAATTTAAGCAAAAGAAGCACATTTGTAAATGTCAAGTCACAAACAAAAATGACATCATGGCATTTTATTCATCAAATAACCATAACTTTATTCTTTCACCCACAAAAAACACCTGTATAAAGCAGCACAACGACAGAAATATCAATATAAATTTAACAGCCGTCAACTTTTATATGGGCTGCTCTGTGTACTTCTGACCACCAGATGGTGCTAAAGAGAACTGTTGAAACGCTTCAAGTAATGAACTCTTTCAAAATAAGCTTCAGAAAAGGTTTGCACATCACTGGGGAAAATTAAACAAAGATGAAAAGAAATACTAAAGCTGATACCAGTGGCTCATTACAGTAACCACACACTTGTGTCAGTGACTCCCTCAGAGCAAAGTTCATCAGCCAGAAGAAAAAATAAGCTTCAAACAGTCACTGTAAAAAACAAAAATCAGATCCCAAAAAGATCTTAAGCTGTGAGCAACTAAAAACAGTGAAAGTTTTATTTATTATTTGCAGTAATGGCTGTTTATTACTTTTATTACCAAGTTTTATGCATGAGATACAACTTGAAAAGACCCATTACTTTACATTTTGATGAGAAATACCAAAAGGATGCAAGGTAGTAAGAAAAGATTTGAAAACATTACAGTGTATGACATCAAGTGTCAATTTAGCATTCCGTGGATAAAACTGGTAAAGTTATCAAAAAGTAGATTTTGCAGCAAACTCACTTCCAGCCAGTCACAGAGGTTGATGAGCCTGCCACACTCCAGGTGGAGCTTGTAAGCAACACAGATATCTGGAGCAGCATTAGACACAGTTCCATCCTCCGTCTTCAACCTGTCAGCCTGAAAAAAAAAAAAAAGAAGTCAGACAATTTCCAGGGAGGAGCCACACATTTTGATTTAAACATTTCAGCACGCGTCAAACATTTCTGAAGATTAAGTGAGGAGGACTTTCAACTGCTCCTGCTGTTACAAGTGATGCACATTTGACCAGATGAGGAAAAACACCTGAAGGTAATGGTAGGGGCTGCTGAGTGCAGCCTGAATGGAGGTGCGTGGCGTGGCGTTGAGGTGGCGTCTCACAGTGGCAGATGAACTGTAGTAGCAGACTTCATGCAGAGGATTAGCCTCAGGCGGTGACAGAGAACTCCTGGATGGAATAAATTGGCACTTTATTAGCATTTTTCATTTTTATTTGCTGTTCACTTTCTTAACAGATGAAATATTTTCTTACTTTACTAAACTGTCAATAAACTCCAGGGCTTCATTCTTCAGAATCTCAAATGGACTCCTTTTCCTGGATCTACGAGACTCGTTCATCTCCAGCAACGTCTGCAACCAGGATGATAAGTTCTGCATGAACATCAGCTGTGCAAAGATGTTCCCTTTCTTCAAAAAAAAAAAAAACGCACAAAAACAAGTCAAGCTTAGACAAACAGATGAGTTACCTTCTGCAGCTGGAACAGATCTGTTTTCTTTTGGAGGTTTTTCACAGGAGTGAAATTTTCCTCAACGATGGACGAGACTTCGGTAGCAGCTGCAGTGAGAACAGGGCAACGGATTAAAAAATAATTTACACTTGTTCTGTTTTTAGAACGCGTATTACACTGCATCAAAGGCAAATAAATACAACTTAAATAATTCCCGTAAAATAAAATTATGTCTTGATTAATTCCACAGCTGACCATCAAGTCGCTTCAATCTGGAGAGAAGTTCTTCCAGCTGGACAAGACTGTTCTTCATCTTCGTTGACTTGACAGTTTGCAGAATCTCTGCACACTTTTGAAGCTGCAGAATCAGCTCATCTTTAGCCAACATTCTGGAAAAAAGAAGTCTCTTAATACAACAGGAGGTACCAAAACTCAAGAACATTCCTGCATCCATCGCCATCCAGTAGTGAAAAAATATGCTAAGAAAATTAGCTGATTAGAGTTCTAATGAAAATATGCTGGTAAAAAAACCCTTCAATTTCTGTTTGTGCCTTTTTACATGTAGCTCAGCTTTCAAGACTTACTGTAACAGTTTCATAGCAGATTGGTAATCCTCAGTCTCCCACACGTTCTTCTCCAGACAAATCAAATGCAGCTCCCTGATCTGGAACACACAACATCCCCACTGTTACACTGAAACAAATGAGACTCTGTGCAAAATGAAAACTAAAATATGTAACCTCACCTGTTTCCCAAGAGGATATCGAGGTAACGATGAGGTCAGGGTGTGGAGACACCTCAGGATGGGATAATAGTGCTTGTGGTATTTATGAAGGTCCTTTATCAGTTTCTGACACACATCCTAGAAACAGAAAACCCCTCATCTTTAACACAAATGCACCCAATTAATAATGGCCTGAGATGAAACCATATAACAAACCTTTAAATGGTTATTGTCTGTCATCAGTTTGTCCTGCTCTTGTGTTTCTTGCTTTTCTACATACCTAGGATAAACCATGTCAAAGAAAGGCAGTATGTTGAGGTACCTCGCAACAAACAGGCGTCAAGAAACACATCCGTCATGTTGGATGATAAGATCGACGTGCTAAAGTACAATGTAGTCAATAAAAGAAGCCCCAAAATGAAGCTCTGTTTACACAAAGTCATATGAAACAAAAAAGCAAGTGAACACCTCTTAAATGACGGCAGCTGCCTGATCCTCTCCAAGTCTCTGTGACTGAGCTGCGTCACGTTCAGCAGAGCCTCCGCCTTTCTGCAGCACAGCACGCTGAGAGGCTGCGAGTGAAAGTGCTCCAACAGGGCTAGCTGAACAGACAAAAAATATTTAAAAAAAATAAAAATTCAGGCTCCTGCGTTCACATTCCTAAGCTACACGCTCGGGGGAAAGACGGGCAGTTCGACACTGGTCCTCACCTGCAGGCCCTTGATGAAATTTTTGACGGAGAAGTCGTGATAGAGGAAGATGCTCATCAGCACCTGCATCACTTTTCCATTGAGTTTGAAGGGAAAAGAAGGCGTCAGGATCAGCTGGAACGAAAGAAAAAAAAACAAAACACTTTCTTCCGCTGTTGGATCGTGCCAGAGAACAGTAGTACACATTTTGAAGCATTACAAACTTTATTCGCGATAAAGCTCCGAAATTCTGCAATATTCATTTTTGGGCAATATTAACTTTTGATTAGACGATTGGGGTGAAAGTACCTGGTTCATAACAGTGGTGAGGTGCTGGGTGCAGGACAGAGACTGGAAGAGCTCGATACAAAGCAGCGAGGACACGGAGTGAGGCAGCATGTGCTGGACGGTGCTGGGCGACGTGGCAATTCCAAAAATGAACATGAGAGGAAGACGCTGAATGTATCGGCTGTGGAACAGAGTCAGGTTCAGTTCAAAAGTCCAAAAAGCGATTAGAATCTCTGTGATGTACCGTTTTAACCACCTGCTTTGTTTGTATGCGCCGTTAGCAAAATATCAAAAGAGCCACCGAATAAATTTCAATGAAATATTTAAAAAGTAATCATTGGATGGACAACAACTACTGAGTCAATCTCAATTCAAGGTTTAACCAAAATGGCATGAACTCCATCATTTCTGAGCATAAAATGAGCTTAGTTTAAAACTGATTAATACAATAACTTTAATTGGATCAGCTCTTTATGAAAAGATGATGCTGTTGTTCTATGAAACAACTTTTTTGATTAAAGATTATATTGTTGTTCAGAATATTGGTTATTTGATTGAGATTATGTTATTATGTCACACTTTGTCTCCAAAGTTCTTACCTGCAGACAAGTATAAAGTCCTGAAGAACTCTTGGATTAAAAGCTTCCAAATCTTTAAAAATGATCACAACAGGAGGCTGTTGCTGCTGCTCATTAAATGCAGAAGAATTACGCTTTTTCCCCGGGGTGCCACTGCTGCATTTCTGAAAAAGAAATCCTCTTCTGTGAGCACTTTGTAACTAAAGCCTGAATATGTGCAGAGCCAGACTTGGTTTATGCCTTCACCTTTGTTTTTGAAAGGTACCAATCACAGAGAGTTGTCAGAGAGCAGTGCACGCTCTTGCGGAGCCGATTCTGCTCATTGTCCTCCTCATCGTCATCCACGTCAATATCCATCAATCGCTCCAGGACCTTCTTCATTAAGAGCTTCACAGCTGAAATAAAAAATAAAAATAACACAGACCTGAATGCACAAACATACATGGTAAAATCTGAATGCACTGGTGTTTCTCAAAGCTTTAAGCCATTACCTCCACACTCTTTGGCCTGAACAGAAGCGATGAAAGGCGTGACCATCTGTCGGAGGAGGTCAGACAAGCTCTGGAAGGTCATGTCGTGATCTGGGATGTTTACGCCTAGAGTAAAACCGAAGGAAATTAATTTGAACAATTTCTCTCCATAAAAATGCAAAAATTAACAACTACTTAGATTTAGTAAATAAACTCTCTGGTATTTAAATACTAAGGCATACCTAGCACAAGAGCAGCGGTGGGGATTTCACTGGCCCTCATTTGTGAGGCCCAGTCATTGTGGTGTCGAGTGGAGGAGCACTTCTTGGTGAAATCCAGCAAGCTGTCCAAGACTTTTCTGTTGAGTTCATCCTGCAGAACCTTATCAGCAGCAAAATCACTTTCATTACGGAACGCTTTAATCTTGTCAGAGGAGTGGCCGCTCCCGATTTAAAGATCAGTTTGAAACAGATTTTAGTTTAGAATCAACAATAATATACAGCACTGATTCCAATTTTTGATACAACTTAGCAAAAGCATTTAAACACGCCACAGACCACTTCTTCAAATGAAATGAACTGATGTATGCAGTAAATCTGTCTAATGATCATCTGTTTTTACCTCTGTGTCAGTTTTGATTTGATGCCACAGATCCTGACAGAGCTTGAATCTCAGCTTACTGCTCTCAGCACCTTCACAGCCATGGACGAAATAACTCTCTGTGAGCAGAAAACAACATTTAAACACCTCAATCAGGACTTCAGACTAAGCGAATAAACCTCAATAACCCACCTAAACCTAGAGCCTTTTTCTTCTTCTTAGGACTGGGCTTGAAAACGAAGCAGCCCTATGTGTCGAGTAAAACAAACGAGCACATGCCGCTGTCAGAAACATTTACAAGACACCATCTAGCTTAACGCCCGTGTCCGAGCTTTCTTAGATTAAAACGCAAAATAACTTACCTTTGACACGGACGAAGTTGACATCATTGTATAAAACCGGTTATTTACTCAGCCACTGAATAGCTAGCAGTTAGCATGCTTTTAAAAGGCAATTTCGCTTCATCAGACTTCCCGCCAAACGGTGACGTTTACGGAACTGGTTGTGTTTTGGGGTATGGCAGGCTCTTGTAACATATAATCAAAGCACACACACACACACACACACACACACACACACACACACACACACACACACACACACACACACACACACACA
>JAVKLF010000002.1:8493598-8507382 GCA_034783495.1 Millerichthys robustus
AAGTTTCTATAACTGATTAACTTTTGGGATCAATCCCATTTAAAATGATCATAAACCAATGATTACTTAATGAAAAAACTACAAAAATGGCTGCCATTCTGGCAGGCCGAAGCACAGGGAGCTGTCTGAATCCACATAAGGAAAATATAAGATCTACAGTCAGGTTTTACAAAAGGAACCAGTAACGTTTTATTGAACACTTTGTGGAAGACATGTAAATATTACAGATAGGTCTACTAGTGTTGAAAAGGGATGAAATAAATACAAACAGAACTTGAAATCCCATAGGGATATATAAAAACAGTATTCTTTAAAAGTGTCCATTTAGTAAAAGAAAAAAAAAACATCTTAAGTACTAAGCATAAATACAAACATGTTTCTAAAATCTATGCCCTATAGATTACCTGGTTAATATAACTAACATACATACTTAAAATCATCAGACAATTGTTTTAATTAAGTACAAAATAGGCCATTTCATTGTCAACTGTGACCATGACTGTTAACAGCTGGAAATCTTATGCATTAAGAAATAAACCATTCTGCAGCATAACATCTCAAATCCTGAGTAAGACCGAGTGGAAAACAAAATTTTGGGTTATGATGCACTATAAAGCCACCTTTTAATAACAACTGTGGGCTTCATATGTTGTAGCTGCTTAAGTAAACTTTCAGCACCATCTAAAAGTGTTTTATCCATAACTATTTTTACATTACTCCCAGATTTTAGATTTAAGGGATTTCTGAAGTCTACATAATTCTCCCAGCCTCTAATGTCATTAGATATTTTACTTTTTTTTGCAGGCTTCGGTTTGTAAGCTTTCTGCCGTTTAGGCGGCACTTCAGCATTGGATTTCTCATTTGATTTGCGTTTACAAGAGTTTGTTGACTCTGAGGTTTCCAAGAACTTAAGGAATGAGTTCTCAAGTCCTAAAGGCTTGAAAGGCCCTGGCATAACCCCATCGTCCTGTTGCTCTTGGGCAGTAGGGGTACCAGGATTTGAGTTCTCTCTTGAACTGTTAACAGTCGAGCGGGTTCTAAGAGTCAGAATCCTCTCTGGACACGCTGGTTTAGGCTGAATAGGTTTTCTAGGACGACCTCTTTTAGGTCCAGCATCTGTCCCAGTGGAAGCTTGAGATTCTGGGCTATCGTCGTTTAACAGCTTGTTTTCCTCTTGTTCTAGTTTTTCCACAATCGGCAATTCCTCAGTTTTCGGGTCACTTGGCTTTTTCTCTTCTTCGGCCTCCATCTCCTCAGAAGAACTCGATGCTCCTTCTTCGTTTCCATCCTTGAATCTGGCACGTGAGTACTTCTTGCAGAAAATAAACTGACTCCTTTGATCTTCTATGTATCTTTCTGTGAGGCCATGGGTTGTGTAATGCTTGAAAATACTCTTTTCGGCACATTCTACTGTGTCACAACCTATAATCATGCATGGATACTGAAGAGCTGATTTCTTGGTGCACATGGCTGATGCCTCTTCGTGAGACTTTAGTGTAGGCTTGCCAAAACTAGTCCAGTGCTCAATGGACTTCCCATCTTTCTTTTTAGTGTTCTTCTTCTTCACTTTGATTTTGTTTTCAAGATTCTCCTTTCCATTGCTAATTTCTGGAAAGAGTGTGATTGATTTAGTCCGTCGTCCATCATTTGCTTTGGGATCATAAATATAATCATGCTTTTTGATCAGGTGGCGGAGGAGGTTGGATTTTGTGGTGTACACGCGGTCGCACCCATCATACTGGCACCGGAAGGTTGGATCAACTGAGCCTCTCTCAGAGACGGCAATTTCCTTGTGGTAATTCTTGATGTGTTCAATGTACTTCTCCACAGAGTTGAAGGGGAGAGCACATTCTGGACGATCACAGTTAAAAGTCCCTATGGCCATGGTGGCCATCATGGAGGTGGCCTTATCACAAGTGAATTTGTGAAGTAAGAGGTAATGTTGCACTAACTTTGTGATTCCCATGAACACCCTGGAACAATTTCTCACCTGACACCTGACTTCGTCGTCTTTTCCTATGCTCTCACTACTCTCTTGCTCATTGGTAACAATTGCCTTTTCAATGTCAGGTTCAGTTTTGGTTGGTGGCAGTGATGCCTGATGCATGGCTCTATAATGGAGAATGAGATTTTGCTGGATGGTAAATGCTGCAGTGCATCCTTCATGAACACAGCGATACGGTCTGTATGGACTGTAGGCATTGTCAGTGTCACACATTTTTAGACTCAACTTTTTCTGACTCTTTTCTTTCCTCTCCTCTTTTGTTGGTGTGCTTTTCGAGCTGCTTGGTTTCTCTGGGGAGGACATAACCGATGCCGTAGAGGTCTTTGGTTCTTCCAATTTAATCTGCGACTCTTCAACATTTTCTTGCTGCACCTTTGCTTTGGCTACAGGACTTTGTTCTTCTTTCACACTAGATTTTACTGTCATCTCTGGGCTCCTGTTTGTGACTGTTACATTAGGCTGCTCTGGAGCTTTCTCTGGAACTGATGGTGCAGCTTCTTCGGGTGGCTTTTCACTCAAATAGTTTTGGGGTGATGGTAGTCGTGTAACAGTGGACATCTCAGATGTCAAGACTTGTTTCACTGCAACTTCTGAAGGGATTTCAGGAACATCTGGATTGGTTTCAATTACTTCAATTATGGGTTGAGATGCAATTGCAATGTCCAGTGGTTCTTGTTTTAAAAGAGGCATTACAGGTACAGGTTGTGCAGGCACAGGCACTGTGCTACTGGTGTTAGGTTTAATGCTTACAGGGATGTTCAAAGAGCCATCATTGGTAATTTTGGCTGGACGCCGAACTCTAGCATTGATTTTTAACTTCAGCATTTCTGCCTTTGACAACCGATGGACTTTTTCATAGTGAATTCTCAACCCTGTTGTTCTTGTGAATGTTTTTGAACAAATCTTACAAGGATATGGAGACAGTTTAGAGGGGTTTCTTTTGAGCTCTTCAATCATTTCATTGGTATAATCATGCATTTTGCACAGGTGTTTGAATAAAGCCTCCTTTGTCATGAATGAGAACTCACAGTCATCTTGTTCACATTTAAAAGGTTTAGACACCTTTTCTGTAAGTTTTTCTTCGCTTTTACGTTGCGTTTTACGTTTTTCTGTTTCAGAAGTCGTCTGACTTTGACTAGCATTTAGCTCTAATGCCATAGCCTTTCTCATTTTCTCTTGTGCAGCCTCAATCAAATCCATTTTTTGAAATGCATGTGACATTTCCACCAGGTTATCTTCCCGACGCGTTCCAGCAGGGGGAGAATTACCCAGCTCGGTTGCTACTTCTTGCTGGTCTTCAGGGCCAGCTGAGAGGGAACTTGGATGGTCCATTATACTTACAGCCTGGGGTTCCTGTTTTAGCATCATAGGTGAATTAAATGTTGTTAAGCTGCATGGTTCCTCAGATAATTCTCCATTTGGCATGGTAAATATTGATCCATTGGTGTCAGGGACATGAGGGTCATTGAGGAAATCCAGAAACGATGTTGGCAGGTCTGCTGTCAGGTCAATTTCATCAAGAGGTCTGCATTGTGAGCGTTTAGATAGGTGACCTCCAAGAGATTTGGTGCTTGTGAACTCTCTGAAACACCTCCTACATATAACTTTGCCATCCTTAATGATTGCTGGCCATCTGGTGCGCTTGCTTAGCCTGCTGCGTTTTCTTTTTTGCGAGTCGAGATCAACGCTTTTTTCATCAGAATTACTGGCTTGACAGTCAGCATTAGGACAGTCCTCATCATACGAAAAATCTGTGTGAATAACACTGTTTGGACTTACCATCTCATCTACAGAGTTTTCAATTTGTTCATAACCAGGAGTAGATGCATTTTCATTTTTCACTATATCATTTGTATCTTTTGGTGGAATTTTAGCCTCTGGGCTCCCACATTTTTCTGGAACATCAACTGATGATGACTGAGTGAGAGAAGAATTTTCACTCGGAGCGTAAGAAGCATGGTAGCTTCCATCAGGAAGGCTGTCGATTGTTGATATACTGTTTCCATTATCCAGTGGTCCTATCATGCTTGCACTGCTTTTCCTCACATCTGCATTCTCTGGAGTACCATCGGTGTGCATAAGACCATACTGATGTCCTCCATTATGCATTTGGCCACCATTGTCAAGCATTAGTGAGCTGGACACATACTGAGACATTAAGCTTGAATCTGAAGGAGGATGAGACATAGGGGAACAATGTGTGGCCGCCACTGAATGATCTCTCTCAGAAGGCTGAGGCATTGTGGTTGGATAAGCGTCTGCCTGCCAGTGAGGGTAGCTGCGGGAGGAGTACTCATTCATATTAAAGTTTTCCGGATAGCAGTTGTTCATGGGCATTGAAGACCATGATTGAGACATGTCTGACTGCATCACTGCATTGGGATTGTTATGGCACCCCCAGGATGGGTATACTGTTGGATTGATCATTGGAGTAATAGGCACAGGCTCAACTGATCCAGGATAACACTCGGATGCTGAGGTTGAGCTTCCCATTGAATAATCCATTTGCTGCATTCCTGGTTTGTTGCATAGTCCCCCTGGCTTACGTGATGATTTGTTTCCCTTTTTTGCTGTAATTCTGGCAACCTTGTTGTATTTCTTTGCCAATTTCCAATCTTCAAATATTTCAGGGTGTTGTTTCTTCACATGCCTAGACAGACTTTTGTTTGTACTGTATGCACGTGAGCAGTCGCCACTTGGGCAGCAATGCAGATTTTCTTCACTTTCTGCAGGAACACCGGGTGAAGTGGAAGGATATCCTTGCAGTGAAGAAGGGATTTCGGTTTTGATTTGACTAGGAGACAATATCTGTGGAGGTACTTTTTGATGTTTGTTGCCTTGAATTTCACTATTCTTGTGTACTTCTGGACTAGCCACTGGATTTCTTGTAGAGGGAACAGGATACACCGGAGGTATATCAATGTGCCCAGACACATGATGGTGGGCTTGCGGCATGTCTGGTGGTGGATTTGCATCAGAAGGTGCAGGAGTGGGGTTAGTGAGTGGAGTGTAGCATTTTTCAGGTTCCTTAAGCCCAGGACCTGCCATTGAATTGAGCATGTTTTCAACAGAGTGTTTGACTTTCATGGGAGCAGACTCTTTAGTAACATCAGCTGATGCAACTGCCTCCTTCACAGAAACATCTGTAACATTTTTTTCAAGACCAAAAACAGCAGAATGTGCATCTTTGTTGACTGGGGTACTCCTAGATGGCAGTTCTACATTTGCGATTGTAGGAGGAGTTTGATTCATAATAAAATTATTTACAGCAGCATTTGGTCTATGATACTCTTGGTGAGACAAAAATTCAGATTGTGAGTAGAATATTTTACCACAATTGTCTGTTTGGCAGGTGTAGGTAAGGTAATGCTGGGCTTCATGATCATACAACAAGTAGGCCTCACTGAAAACTTGGCCACAGTTTGGGAACATGCACTGAGCTTTAAACTCAGAGTGCATTTTTCTGTGCATGAGAAGCTCAGAGTTAGAATTAAAGTTGGCCTTGCAATCCAGCTGTATGCAGATATATGGTTTGCTGCCACAGTGCATCTGCAAATGATCATTAAGATGTCTGACATTAACAAACTGCCTTCTGCAGTACTGACATACCACCTTCTGTTTCTGTATTTCTAAAAACCTCATGGCCTCCTCGTCGTCCTTGTGAGATCTAACATGAGCCATGAGGTTACGGAAAAACTTGAAAGCCTTTGTGCAGTTTTTCACAGGACAGAAACAGTCTTGACTAATCTGAGAGTCAGATGTAGTTTGTCCTATTTTAACAGGGGATGCCAAGTTTTCACCTATTTGAGGTTCAATTTTAACAGGGCTCATGCTTGTCTTGGCTACAACCTTGGAAATCTTTGATGGACTTTTAGGGGACTGAAGAGGTTTGGTAACCTTTCTTGCAGCTTTCATTGCTGCTAGTCTCTCCTTGCATGATTGCTTTACATGTGCTGCTACATGTGGCTCCAAAACCTCCCTACTTTCAAAACTGTCTGCACAAATTGGACAAAGATACATCCCATCTTTGAAATGTTTCTGAGCATGACGAACAATTCTGTGACCTAAAAACTCCTTATCACACAAAACGCAATACTGCATATAGGCCCGCCAATTCCTGAACCGAGCGGATACAAATCCTTGCTCTCGAAGCTTTTTAGCCTCTCTGTTTTTTTCTTTTTCATCTGTAATTTCATTGAGTTCATTTGTAGTGGTTAGCAGGAAGTCCTCCAAGTCTTTGTATTCAGGCAGTTTGCCAAGTGCACTTTCTACCTCCTGTTCATCTGTGTCATTGAGCGTGTCAATAGATGAGACAATAGATGCCTCATCGCCCATCAATGCTAAACAGTTGCGTTTCAGTGTTTTCCAATCCCAAAATTCTGGATCAAAAGGCCACTGTGTCTTCAAAGCCAGCAGTAACTCACAGCGTAAAGAATTGGGCACTGGCAGACTCTCGTCCTCCTCGGGCTTTTGGTCAGGTTCATTGTACAGCGACTCCACAGCATAGTAAGATTCAACAGTAGGCTGCAGGAGGAACTCTGTTAGCTGGCATGCTCGCTTAACCTCGAGATCAGTTGGCAAGAGGCAGGAAATAGTTTTGCAGATGGTAGACTTGCTTTCTTTATGGTCAGTAGAGGTCATTTTCAGAGCTTGAATGCACATTTCTATGCAGACTGGAAGCCCCACTTCTCCAACCTAAAAAAATGTAACATGCAGTTAATAGATGGGAAGGCTTTTAATTTAGCACAGAGATCTAATGCCTCCTGACACATGTGCAATCCAATGTTAAATTGGCTATTTACAAGTTATTCCTTTAATATTCCTTTTTATATGGTAATGTCAAAGTTCTGTAAAAGCATACATACATTTCTTACCTCGTTTTGAATGACTTTGATGAGAAACAGAATGTGACAAACATTTCTGCAGAGGAGAGTCATTTCTTTGCTGTGGCTGAGAAACGAATCGGTCGAAGCCTCTAATCGCATGAGCAGTTTACTCCAGAATAGGGTGAGTTCCCTGGATAGGTTAATGAAACAACTAGTTAGGATTTGAACACTGATTATTCAATTCAAACATATGGCAACAAGGGGGAAAAATTGCACTGTTTACATTTGATAAGAGAAGTGTGGAATAAGATTACTGGTTTAACCAAATATGTTGAGCCTGAAGTCATTGTTAAATTTAAACAAACTGTACATTATGGGTTCATGTTACCATGGAAACAATTTATTCAGTATAGGACACTAAAGTAACTCTTCTAGTAAAAAGTTAAAAAATAGTGCATGCAGCTGCCAGAATAATTTGAAAATGGCAGGCAGACATTAACTTTTTCACAGCCAACAGTTTTTGCTGACATTTCTCTTTATTTTTATTGCTGTTACTTCTATATTCTTACTTGTGGCCATCATTACTGTATATTTTTCATAAACTACCATGCATCTCTCATGCACACAGAGTTTGAATACAATCATACATAAAGGTTAAATTTGTACAGTACTCAGTTTTGGAACAAATAGTTTGTCATCATGGGACATTTACCTTTTTATAAAGTTTAAGAAAGCATTAAGGAAGGCATGCAAAACAAAGTTATATTTGCCTCAACTCAAACTCAACCTTTTTAGAGTGGTGGAAGCTTGAGCAAAACATCAGAGCAAAAAACACCAGAACTGGGTAATGAATTGGTACTTAAATCTATTTCTTAAGACAAAAAACATTTCTCTGCACTGTTTGTCTTTTTTGAAAAGCAAGAATGTTTATAGAGCTTTCAGACTTAACACTCTCATTTTCTGCTTCAGAAATGAAGGTTCAGAAAACTAAAATACTTAAAATACTTAGGTTATAAATCCATTTCTGTTATTTTTCTATGCATCCACTGATTTTTCTACTCTCACACAAAGCAACTACAACACTTACCAGGCACAGTAAACGTCTCCCTGGATGAGCTGTCGCTTAAGAAAGGCAGTGCACAAACACAGAGCTCCTTTCTCATCACCCTCTGACTCCAAGTTGCAGATCATTTCAAGCGCATCTTTACAGTCTATCGATGAAATCTATGAAGAGGCAAAGCAATGAAATCCATAGAAAATCAGTCACACAGAGAAAAACTGACTTTTAAAAGTATCAGTAGTTGGTTTTATTTGCAACTGCAGCGACAAATAATGTTCTTCGCTGCACCATTGTGGGATTTGTGTATGTCCAGTTCCAATCAATAGTGTCTACTGGAAAATATTTCTTACCTCTTCCATCAGCTGCTCCTGACTTTTTGACATGCAGATGCAGAGCAGGTAGGTCTGTTTGAAGTTCCCTTTTCCTTCATAGCTGGGATACTCTGAACAAAGCTTGGCAAGAACAGCAGCTTTATCAATACTGCCCACTTTGATGAGGTGCTTGATTCGCATATTAACAAGCGCAGGACCCTCCAATTCAAGATACTCGTGGACTAGAAAAAGAGAAAGAAAAAGATAAGAAGCCACAGAGCAGAGGTAACTCCAGCAATATTGAATGCTGTGTGTCTAAACACCGTTAGAAAAGTCAAATTTAGGACTAACCTTGTTCGGTTTGAGGAATTTGATTGGACAGAATGTTGCTTAATGTGCTGTTGACCCAGACGCCATCCTGCTGTGCCAGAACTGAGAGAACACAAAGCTGCGTGCTCCCACTTTCTTGCAAAAGGTTGTGTGCCAACTGTAACCAAACATCAGAAAATATGCATTTATTTAATGCCTTGGTTTCCAGTAAATATGTTAAACCGAAGGCTTAAAATAGCAATGTTTGTCATATAAATAAACATTTAAATCTACTTTTTACTATTTAAACACTGAGCTTCGTGACAATTTTTACTGGTCATCATTGCAGAGATAAGTCTGAGTAAAAGGCCTGAAGGATACTGACCTTCATGGAGGACTGGAACTCCTCCCATAAGGCACCAGGAATACGCTGGGGCATTAAAAGCAGCAACTCCGCACAGCTCCTGTAAATCCAATACAGTCATTTTTAAAAAAAGTCATACTAAGATCAAGGATACAAATTCTACAAAACGATAATAACCATTCAAATGTAAATATTTGTAAAAATGTGGTGGAAAAGAGGGATGATGACCTGAAAAATTTTTTGTCTATGAGTTTTGTCAAAACAAACGTAAAAACATATTACAAAGAGCCCTGGGCATAAATGATTTAAATAGAGCTGAAGTTTTTCACAAGTTTCCAAGGGAAGGGCAACATCAGTGCACCACTTAAGTGCTCCAAGTTGTTAGGAAAAATTGAAACACCTGTAACATACGACACGAGAAGGTGTCCAACTCACAGCTTTGCTTAACTACACCACAGGTAGGAAGAAATACATACTGAATAAAGGAGTAGTTGTTTTTTTTGGAGTAGTTGTTTTTGTTTTTTGCTGGTAATCTAATCTAATGATTTTTAGGTTAAACAAGCAGTCTATATGACTTCTATTAAAAATGGATATAAAATTTTGTTTAAATTACAAATCATGTTTATTTAAGTGATAAAACCATGAATTATTTAAAGGAAAAAAGCAGCTGTAAGCCTCTTTGTCTTATCTTTTGCTGTATATTGTTTGGTTTAAAGTTGTTCAACCATAACTTTTTTCCAACTGAATTTGTATTTTCATTTATTGGCATGAGTTGTACGTTCTTTGAGGTATAGCAAGCCATTTTCTAGTTTTAACAGAAATTAAAGACTTTAAAAATCTTAAAAAACAAACAGTCAAAATCTACATAACTGAGAAACATACATTCAAACTATGTCTATTATAGGAGCTCATTTCACTGATATACATAAATACTTAGCACAAAAATTAGGAAAACTTGTGTTTGGTAGATTATTTCTTTGTTATAACAATGCTTCTTGGCAATAAGTCTTAAACAGTAAGAAAGCCTGTTAAATTTCCTTTTTAAATGGTGCCACATTTGTAAGGAACATGCATTTGTGGGACAAGCAGTAGAGCTCAGTGTGTGGATGAAAAATATGCCAAACAGCTTACTTTGTTGTTACTATTGAAACTTGTTTCAAGCTTCTGATACCCCCAGTGTTGCCAATCATAATAATGTTGTTTGTTACAACAAAGAAATACTTTACCAAACACAAATTTCTTTACTTTTTGTGCTAAGTTTATATACATATACTGCAGATAGACAGTTTGTTGTAACAGATGTGTGCAAATAAACCTTTACATAAGGACTACTGGAATAAAAACATTCTGCAGTTTTTTTACTCACAATGCTAACTTTTCAAGTAGGAGTGGCCCATTTTCACATTCGGAGGAGAGACAGGAAGAAGCTTTAGCGAAGCTGAGGATAGCCATGGTGTAAACCTCCAACAGAGGCAGTGGATCTTCATCTGTTTTCCAACGGCCTGCATGTTCCACCAGAATCTGAGGAATAGAGAAAAAACTGGGATCAGAAGAAAACACTTAGATCTTTAAAAATCACTGAGGATCCTAATGAGTAAAATGAAGAACACTCTTAGTTTTGAGAATTTCAAATGTGAAGGTTTGTTTCTTTAGATGTAATTGTTTCTTGATTAGCTAAATACCTCAAGCACTGGATGAAAGTAAATACAACATTTCATTCTGTGCAATTATGCATTGAATAAAGATTTAGGCTGCAATACGTATTTTAACAGCATATATCAGGTTTTAATTTTCTTAAACTAAGTTACAGTCTTGATTATTAGTTAACTACTATGATGTTATTTAAAATGCAATACATCAGTGACTACCAAAGTTAGGGGTGGAACATTTGAGGTATTGAAATGCCAAATGTGCAGTTTTGAGAAAACCTACGGAAATTAAGTAAACTTTAAAAACAAAAATTTTAGTCTTAACTGTTACAAAGAAATAACAACTTGTCTACATTTGAACAAGCTTTTTCTTAAATACCTTAATAGCAAAGTTTGTGTACTTCAGCTAAATAGTCATGAAGTCTAACTTTGTGGGTCAAGTTAGGGAACCATTGTTAAAGATCATGTCAGAGCTTTTGGTGTAATTGCATACAACAAATGCTTTTTAGTAATATTACCTTTGTGATCCATTTCTACTCAGAGCATACAATTTAAAAAAATAAAGAATGAGTAATCTTTTGATGCATTGCTCAGTACTGTCATGGAAATGTTATGATAGGCTGAGCTTATTGGAAACAAAATGGACAATCTGCACTCAAATTGGGGCCATTTTTAAAAATAACTTGAAAATGAAGTGGATCCCTTTCAGCAGTGACAAACCTGTAACATCAGGCTAGTTCAGGGTAATAACCTGAACATTTCTGCACATGGTGGCAGAAAAATGGAGACCTCCAGCTTATTTACGGCTAATTAATGAGGAGGATGTAATGGAGTCCGGGACCACTGACTGACACACTTTCTCCTCCAAATCACCGTTTTAGGCGAATCGCTTTATTCTCCTCTGACGTCTTTTAAACACGTTTTAAAAGCAGCGATGGCTATAACGCTGTAATTAACATCTGCTCCTACGTGATTAGCTGGATTAATTAGTTGCAAAAGGCCCAGTTAGCATCCTGGAGAAAAGAGAGAGAAGAAAAAAAATCACCGCTCCCTCCCCTTTCAATGAAATCTCTGAAATACTCATTTTAAACCATGTTTATCAAACACTGGGGTGCACCGCTGTAGTGTTTCTAAAACCTTTTTTTGGATGTGTATTATCAATGCATATTAATGCAATCGCGATGGAAAATCTCGCTAACGCAGCTATCCGTTTTTTTTTTTCTTTGCACAGCATGACCACTGCACAGGACAGGGGGACCCTGCATACCAGCTAGCAACATTCATCGGCCTGGAAAATACGAGTAATTTTTGCACAGCTGGCAGACACTGCAGTAACCTCGCGTCTCTTGAAACGTTAGACTTTGCACATAATAATGTCATATGTTCACATCACTGACAGAATGGGTAGAAAAAAATCTCCGACAGCCATTCTCTCTCTCCCCCACCCCATCTTGAAATGCGAGGCAGCTAGCAGAGATGCTAGCTCCTTAGCTACATTGTTGTAGCAAACGCGCATCCTCGGTCAGGAAGCCAGAGGGGCTGCAGGCTTCCCGGGATGAGCGGCGGGAGAAAATGGTGCTAACCTGGCAAAAGTCCTGGCAGAAAAGCAAAGAGGCTTCCAGCGAAGGTTTCGAACTCTCCTTCAGAGCCGTGGTCAAACTCTGGAAGCGCTCTCGGAGCTCGTCGGTGGCTTTCAGTGTATCATATTCCTTTTCTGTCTCCCCCTCCGCCATCTTCACAACAATCACGACCGCGTACGCACAGATGTTACGCTGCCAGACTGGCACACGCACGCGCACGCAAAGAGGGGGGAAGGGAGAGCTCACAGTGTGCTCCCCCTAATATTCAACAAAGGGTTTGAACTGCAGGAACCAGGGACAAAACAGAGTTCTGGGGGGAAGAGAAAAAGCCTTAGTCCTTTTCAGACCACCCTAACCCTTCAGGGTGGGGGTTTGAGATGTGAGGCCTAAACATCTGATTGGTGGAGTAAAGCATGTCCCCTATTCTGTCTCAGTCAAGTTAATCAAAACTAGAGTAGGCACTTTGACTGATTTTCTTTACTGAAGACTTGTTTACTTTTCAAACCTAAAGAATCAGTTAGAACTAAATTACCCTATTTAAAATGGCATCATATAAGTTAGGTTAAGTAGAACAAAGTAAAATGTGTGGAAAACCCATCAGATGTTGTTTTATTTTAAGATTAGAACCTGTAGAGGATGCTAATCAAGCATCTAGGTGTGCTGTCTGAGGCGCACGCCTACCGTACTTCTCACAGCCTTGACTACATAAATTCTGCAGGAATACTTGTTTGCAGGCCCAGCAAGTACTTCAATGAGCTGAAGACAATGCGTACCACTAGCTGAGCAAGCTCCAATTGAGGTTTGCATCACAGCAGGTATAGTAAGGGCGTCCCCTCAGAGGCCATCTGTTTCAAATGGTCCAACCACTTCTTCAGTATGTCATCAAGTTCTTCAAAAAGCTTGCGAATTGCCATTAAAGATGTGTTAAATCAGGTCAATCTCCAAAACATGAATGGATAGTGGAGAGTGCCCCCGCCACCCCACCCCCGGACCAGAGTTTGATGCCTCAAAGTTGAATTAACTTTGCAGAAATCTGTAAGTAATAGATTGTGTCAAGCTGCATCTTTGGCAGCGGATAGATAAAAGTAAAAGCTTCCATCGGCTAAACAAAGCAATGTTTCAGATGTCGGGTTGTTTTACAACATTTACATTCCAAGGCATACATTAATAACCACAATCCCCATTGACTGGAGTGTCAAAGAACGATGGCATCCTGCCTGAGTGTGCGTGGGTTCTCACAGAACCAGCATAACGAGGGCCTGCCGTGCCAACTTTGTCTAATAAAATATGTAAACAAAACACCTTTTCAACGCAAGGACCAATTTCCTTTCTGCTTTAGTGTGAAACAGTCCGGTGAAAGTTTGTGTGGCTTTAAATCGCTACTTCGATTTTGGCGAGCTCACACAGATAAGTGTCAGTCGAGTTAAATGACGAGTCAACCAGTTTGAATGCTGATGTACCATAAGAACTTTAATGATTTACAAACTACAGTAGTGCGGTCTCTGAAATTGCTGGTGTGGATTCTCAGTGATCCAGGACATGGTAAATTCACAATAATAAAATATAATGGATTTCTGTTTTAAAGTTGGAGTTATTCTGTTCCCGTTGGGTCAGCTTTCTCAGTTTAAAAAAATTGCAAAGTGTAGGGTTCCAAATTAAATACTTTCTTGTGTAAACTTG
>JAVKLF010000002.1:8507482-8522910 GCA_034783495.1 Millerichthys robustus
CGTTGGGTCAGCTTTCTCAGTTTAAAAAAATTGCAAAGTGTAGGGTTCCAAATTAAATACTTTCTTGTGTAAACTTGGATTATCTTGGATTTAGACTCCGATATTGTTCATGAATTAGAAGCAGTGGTTTGGTGGTGTTCCCTCAAAGGGTTCAGGGCTCTCTTTTCCACTTCCTTCACGTAAAGATTGACTCAATGTGACATAACGGAGATGCCAGATGCCTCTGTTGCTTGTTTCACATTCAGTTTTGCTCTTCTCTTTCAAGGTCACCATGTTCCTTCTAGAATCATAAGCACAGCTAGCCTTGATCTGGGCTTTTAAATCATAATTATGTGGGCAGTTTTGTATTTAACATAATTTTATATTCATTTAAAGTTCATCTATGTGAGGTAAAACACAAGTGTTTTATGTAACCTGGCCCACTAATTGCTACTTTTCTTCACTGACTTACATTTCAGTAAAGATTTCTCTTGATTAGTTACTTAAAGCCTTTTGACTTTTTATAATTGTACACTTTAAATTATTAGTTCTATACTTGACATACATTATAATGTTTAAATTGTTGATATTTAATGACTCACTCCAGAATGAATCAACAAACACACACTCCGAAACATGTTTTTGACATAAACCACCACAAGAATGTCACCTCTTGGTGCACATTTTAATTGATTTCAAATCCACAGTTATTTAAACACATATATTCATGCAAACATGAAAAGCTCATCACCAACACTGAATCGCTACCAAAAAACCACTACCAGCCAATGCCAAAAGCACATGTTTTAAATCGGAGAAAAAGTGTGCGTCTTGAAAGAAACACAAGGTGTTGCCAAAACTGGGTGCCGTCCAGTCTCTCATATCTTGTGGAAATAGCAGGTGCTGCAGTGGCATTCTGTGTGGTTCCTCAGCGTTATGTCGCCAAACTTTGTCTGCAAGAGGAACAGGAAATTAGCAAAAAAAAGTAGGATGAGTTACTGAAGTGGATGATACGGATATCGATATTGCATCCTTCTTTGTTTTCTGGAAAACCAGGTGAAACAAAGTTTGAATTATAACACTTTTTAAAAGAAAATAATATGATTTGTGTGCCTAAATATTGTTTAAATCCCCTGAGATAAGTCACATTTTTTTTTTTTAGATGAACATGATTTTGTCCATATATTAAAGTCTATTTTGTTCACGGTATATTTAGGGTTTACAACAAAACCTTAGCTCAAGTCCTGCTAAAATAAACAAAGGATCAAATGCAATTGAAAAATAATTCACCTGAAAAGAATAAATGCAGCAAGAAATCTTTAAAACAAGAAGAAAAAAGGAGTGAATTACACTGACATAACTTAACATGAAGCAGATTGTTAATATGTAGAACAGTTTTGATGAGTTTCACTCAGTTATGTCAGCCATAAACACCCAGTTACCTTAACTGAAACAAATTAGCTTTACTGTTATTGTACATGAATATGTGTTTGGCTTTTATTCTATGAATCTATTAAAAATCGAAAATATTTATTATGAGCTTTAGTAAATTTTGTCATTAAACAAACACATCTTGAACACTTTGATGAGCATTAAAATGAACACAAAATTTGAATATCAAGGTTTTTGCTGAATATGGAAAATTTGGTGGCGCCTTTTCATGTGAAATTTTCACACACTGATGCTTGTTTGTTACAAGAAGCGATGCTATAAATTTTTACTAAAGTCATCTGAAGACTGCAACGTTAGAACGAAGAATGGTTTCCCTCTGGTTTTGTGTAAATGTTTTCTTAATTTCTGGTCTTAGATGTAACATTGTTTGCGTCCACAAACTTTACCTCATAGCTGTGCTTCGCAACACAGCACGTCGCCTCGGAGGTGATGTTCTTTGGGATCATCATGGTCCTCATGGACCCGAGGGGTGTGGGGTACGCTCTGGAGTAGCAGCAGCCCATACACTGATAAATGGGGCGATCCCTTGAAAAAGACCTGTTCAACCTCAGCTTGCATTCCTCACAGCCCACTGCAACAGAAAGGAGAGACGGCAGAAAGTTTCAACAACTTCTAATCTAAAACACAGACAACTGTAGACAGAATTTGTATCATTGTTAGGCCGTTCTTACTGCTCGAGGAATCAATGTTGGGGTACGATTCAGCTACGTAAAGGAGAAAATACAGTAGAAAGAGAGACGCTCCAGTTGGTTTTGCGGAGAGCATGGCAGAGGCAGCAGAAACCTGGTAACGGAAAAACAGAACGTTATCAAAAATCTGTGAAAATAAAAGCACAAAGGAGTCGCAGACAGAAACGGAGCGTTACCATATTGAGAGAACGTTCCCCTTCATTGTGCCTCAGCGCACCACTCCTTTATATTGAGGATTCATGCTTCAATTCATCTAATTTTATACCAGAGGTCTCAGCAAGTTCCTGGATTAGATAAAAGCTACCAACCTTATCGACGATCTCCGTGATTCACTGGTTACTTTGCTCCCTTTTTGACTAATCCCTTCAAAGCCCCCAAACCAAGGAAACCAAGTCATGGAAACTCACAATATACTTCCCCCATTCTATCTTTGGACGTTACATTTAATCCCGGGGTTTTTGTTACTTGGTAACAAAGGGTTGTTCTTTTGTCAGGTCACGACAAAAACCATGTACCTTAATGAGAGATTTTCTACAGCATTTTAGTTTACTGAGGACCCTTTTACACAGGCTGGATTTTTAAAAAAAGTGTAAATAAAAGTAGTTTTACTTATTTAAATGGCCCCGGGCTTTCTTAGAAGAATTCTTGAAATAAAAAATAGGAACATGTTGATTGTTTTTTATCACTTCACTTGTAATAAAGGGGTACAATTTTGAATATTTGCATTTAGGTCCATCTTTGGAATGATTTAAACTTGACAGATATTGCTGAAATCAACAGAAAAAAGTGCGTATGATTTATATATTTGTCCCAGAATACATCTGAGGGGTTCCATCTAGATGTGTCCTCATTCTAAGTGCTTTTGTACATATAAAAGCTCCCTTCTTGATTATTATTGTCTAGTTTTGATATCCTGAACATGAGCTGGAGATGATTTAATACAGTTAACCTACTCAATCATAACAGATCCTGCTATTTTGATCCTCAGTCGCGTATTTCTGTTACTGAAATGAGAAGGAATGTTAAAAGCTTGCCAGTGAAACACATAAATGAAAAGTAGATGTTTAAATGTTTTGTCTTTTATAGAATAAAAAGTGCATTGTTGTAAAATACTTTCTCTTTACCATTTTCATTTTACTTCCATAACATGCTCATGAAAAGCAGCTCAAACAAATCTATTTTGCATCATCTATGTCATTTTCTTATTTTAGTTTATTTCTTTCAAATCTAGCCTCAACTGAATGAGAGGAACTCTGAATAATTGAATAGATATAGTCATTGTTTTACATCTGCCTACTGCCAATATGTGAAATGTCAAGGATGAATATAAATTTATTGCAGGTTTTATTCATGGCTTTACTTTAGTGCCAATGTTGTGCGTCCTTGGTTGTGCCGGTGATAAATCCTCAGGCCTGAAATGTGTGGGCGGAGGACAAGATGTTGAATCACAGACATGTGTTCGCTTTTGCCTTATTTTAAATTATTTGTTAAAACTGTGAAACGATTTCTAATTGACAACAGTGGTGTGTTTTCTGCTCATGTACTGAGTACAAAAAAAGAAAAACCTGTTCATGTCCTCTCCTGTCCGGCACCCGTAAAAGGGTTGAATTTCATTTGAGAGTTCATTAAAGGTTTATTGAACACTAAAACTACACAGATTGTAGCTCTTCTGTCGCATCTGCTGACCTGCTTAACTATTGGCTTGTTTTATAAAACAAAGTGTGTTGCTAAGTTTCTAATCCTCTATAGGTTCATTAATAAGGCCAGATCCTTAAACCATGTTGCAACACTGACCTGACGTGTTCTCTAATAACTGGATTTGTTTTCACAGAAGGAAATGATGATTTTGACCCAAAATGCACCGTACTTTGCGCAACCTTTCACCCTCAACAAAAAACGTGAACTACAAGCTCCTATTATTAATTCCCTGATAACATATGTCTGTGTATCTTATAATCCACTGGACATATTTTAAAGAAACTTGAACAAAGTAATCTGATTCAAGATGGCTACTGCAGCCAACTGATCTTAAAAACACATAAAAATGCTATAATTAAGTTTTACAGATACTTTCAATTTGGTGTGGTGGTATAGCTGAGACTGATCTCCAACATATATGTGAGTGTAACAGATCGTGCAGGATCTTTACCATTACCTATTTGGAGTCAACACTATCTGTCTGTTAGCAAAACATCTCAAGAACCACTGGGTAAATTTTAATGAAGCTTTTAGGAAGTGATCAGGAGATGTACCTCTGCAACTGGATACATTTTGAAGCCAATCTAATACAAGATGGCCACCCCAGCCAGTAGACATTAAAAAACACAAAAATAACTATATTGCCGTCAATTTTGCACATCTTGTTCTAAAATTTGACGTGTTAGTAGCTGAGAGTTCTTCACAACTCACATCAAGTGCTAGAGAAATTTGTTCTTAAATCTTTAGTATTATGTCTTGAAGGTAACTCTGTCTGTTATCAAACTATCTCATGAATCATTGGACAGCTTTTATTGAAACTTTCAAAAAATAATCATTAGACATACATCTAAAACTGGTTATTTTGGGGAGTCAACACATTTCAAAATGCCTGCCACAGGTTCAGTTTCAAATATATTGAGCGTAAAGTGGTATGGTTGTAGCTGGGAGTCATCTCCAACATATATTCTGAGCATGACATGTCATGATTTCGCAGACATTTCCATTACTTCTTATTAAAGGATGATTACAGTTAAAACTCTAAAATTGAGATAGGTGTTCCTTTGAGGAATACTAGGCCTTTTAATATTAGATCAGTTTTTGCAGAAAACCACACACTTTCACAGCACAGGAGCCTTACACACTTGTACGTAGGTGCCCCAAATCGAGCTGTTTAGACCAGGGGTCTTCAATGTCAGTGGTGCGACCCCTAGTGGGATTATAGGCGTACTGCAAGGGTGGTGACTTTTTTTTCTTAATTTTTCTTAAACAAATTTTATTAAATTTCTAAGTTATGTCTTTAAACACGCATTACACTGAATCCAACATGTTGTAGGTACTTGATAAATGGAGGCATGAAATAATGTATTTCAGGCAGAAATGCACACATTCAGTGAGCACACCAGCTGAACTCTGCTTAACTTACAGCCTGATCATATCTGGACAATCAACGAAAACCTTTTACTCTGGCTTTATATGCTTAGATCCAGTGTTAAAATTGAACCATAAAATGAAATATTTGTCATGTCTGAGAAAAAAATAGTAACAGACTACCTGATGGATTTATATTCTGTTTTTATATGCTGATCAAGACGAGAAAATGAATAAATTTGAAGAATATTATAGGCCTACTTGGACTCTCAAGTCTGGCTTAATCAAGATGACCAGAATTTTCCACAAATTGTAGGCAAAGTAATTTTATTTAGCTATATGTCACAAAAGGATTTTGGAATCAAACACATAGGCTAGAAGGTTGGGTTTAGGCTATCATGTCTGAGATGTCTGTAATCATCCCAGACAGTGGAGAAAAGTGACACAGTGTGGTGGAACATGGGACTTACTTTGCTATATTTAAATAGATGTTTGTAGTTTTATGTAAAAAATTTTTGTTCCGTTTTGATTCTCTAAAATCATTCTTTGCCTTTAAGATTTTACACAATGAATGTCTAGTAGGCTATCTTGTTTCATTGTTTGAAATGAACTTGTGGCTAATAAACAGCAACAAACAAACAAATAAATAAATAATTGCACACAAACAAACAGATCGGCACACCAGTTAAGAAATATTCTGATCTGTTAATCATTTTTGCATATGTTCCATTTTTGATGCAGCACCCATTTAAATCGACTTTTTCTGGGCTTTGTGATTTATGAAAACCTTGTTTTTTTTTTTTGGGGGGGGGGTAACTATTCATTTCTTGTTTTTTGTGTTTTGTCTGTGTTTAGGGATTTTACACTTCTAGAATAAAAACTAGGTCATTCCCTGACTAACACCCCCTCCCCCATGCTTGAAGGTCCATCCATTCATCTGTATTGATATCATGTAATTTTCAAACTTAACTTCTTTGTCGGCTAACAAAGAAACAAGCACTAATTTGTTCATAGTCTTGCTCGGTTATTAAAAAAATACATTTAAGCTGTTGTATTATGCAACCATGGAGATCAATTCAAGTGTTTCTTTGTAAAATTACTCACATGTGCAAATATGATGGATGCTGCAGCTGACCTGCCGCTCGGCTCTAAAATGCATACAAGGCAAGCCCGTGCAGCGCTGTCCAAGAAACCCCATAGACTAGACAAAACTCGAGGCGTGAACGTGGCAGCCATTTTACATCATCAACAGCGAATGACTGAAGTCGGACCAGTGCCGGGAGTTTTACACTTTTTCTCTCTTTTTAACATCACATTTATCTTCCCGTGTTATCAGCACCATACACATTGGTGTGCCTGCGGCAGGTAGGGCGAATGCTTCCAATAGGTCACGTGAATGTTGCTTTATTAGGCGCTAAAAACTCCGAATCGTGCGGTGCTGTTTCAAACAATGTGGGAACTGGTGGTTTAGTTCTCCAGACCGGCTTTTTGAAAATGGACTCTCCTATGTGGCGGCACATTGACAAACCACGCACCTAGCAGGCTAAAGTTTTAGCTATTGCCGTCTTGTTCAATCCGATTAAAAGCTAAAGTCGTGTTTTGTACTCGGTAAAGTCTGTGCCGAGATATGACGCTCTAACAATGGCCTCACTTACTCGGTTCAAATTAGCATGCTAGCTCCAGCTAGCTCATTTTGACAGATCGTGGAAATGACACGCTCATTGTCATTTTGTACTAAAACCAGGCAAGGTTGACATATTAGGTGAGGCTGGTGATTACGTCTTAGTGTTGTACGAACGGTTATGCCCTCTAGCTGCTAAGAGAACAATTCCAGCACCTATAGCAAATGCATACTGTAGTCTCATGTTATTGTCCTGATAATGTACTATTAGCTGTGCACACTAGCCGGCTAGCAGGCTAACATCGTTTGCGAGTCGGCTAAACATAATCTCATCAATATGCGAGGTAGAGAAAATAAGTTTGAAATTATTTATTCACGTTCCGTAATAAAAGCATATGATTGATTTGCACGTAAGCTTGTTGCTTTTGTGTAGCTAGCAGCAATGTTGTAACCACAGAAAAGCACGTGTTTATAAGATTGATTACCAGATATAGAAAAATGGACTCCGTCTCGTTAAGATAACATGGTGGGAAAAGTGTTATAGGCCAACACATAAAATTGTCTATATTTGGCTGAATGTTGGATGGATTATGGGAAAGAAAAGAATTGTTATATCTGATCTGCTAGGTTCTTCAGAGCATTATTGTTCAATCAATCAAAACAATAGACTGGGAGTTGCAATTGGTCTGTAGTATTAGACAGCTAATACATTTAGTTTGGCGGTATATCAAAAGTCAGCTAAAGAATCAGCTAATTAATGTCTATGGATGCATTATAACTTACTGGTCAGTCACTGGGAACCAGTACTCGCACTTTGAACACGTACATCATCCAAGTAGCCTGTGCTGAAGTCAGCACTGAAAGGAAAGGCTAACATACAATTAAGGGAATATAACAGACAAGGCAGCTACTGAGGGCCAGGTTTTACAGAGAAGAAAAATAAAAGCTGCAAAATGCATTTTTTCATGTCTTTGTGACACAGAACGTTATATGTGGATTGTTTTGTTTGTCTTGTGTATCGCGTTTGAGTGTCCAAATCCAAGTTTGGGGCTTCTTGCAAGCTGAAAATTGCTAGTAATAAGTCAAGATAGTGAAAAGTTTTCAGACTGAAAGGCGAATGACTTGTCTGTTTTGCACATTTCAGCAATTATCTGTTTAAACAATTGGGACTAAAATTTACTCCACAGTGGTATATGCATGTTTACATTAATTTTGTTTATTTTGTAATAGTTCATTTTGAGAATAATTTTGCTCACAAGTCTGAGACTTTATACTCTCTTGAACAAGTCCAAAGTCTTGCCCTTGACTCAGGATTAATTTGGCTCATTGCATTTATACAGATATCTGGAGACATGGCCACAGAGCATATAAATGGAAATGGTCCAGAAGAGCCAATGGACACCTCTGCTGCAGTTACCCATTCTGAGCACTTCCAGACTTTATTAGAAGCTGGTTTACCACAGAAAGTTGCTGAAAAACTAGATGAAATTTACATAGCAGGTAAGGTCTTACCAATACACTTGCATATCCAAAATATGCAGTTTTTTCTGTATCAATTCATGCATGTATTGTCATTTTTATCGCATTTTTGAATGGGGGAATTGAGATCTTGAAGCAACTTTTTGTGGTTTCCAAACAAAATGGGTACTGCAGTGCTTCAAAATATGAAATTACATATTATCAATGTGAAATTTAAGAATTTAAAATAATTACAGCATTTGCATCCCCAACATGGTGTCTTGTTGAATGAATTGTCTTCTCTCTGTAGTATTTTGATAGGCCTATGTAGGCATGCCACTGATTTCTGCATACTCATAATAGCCGAGTAAAATGTTTTTGTGATATAATTCTCGGGACTTAAATTTATCAATAAATATTTGTTGTTGTGTATATATATTTTTGGTTTCTTGGTCACATTCCCAGAAAACATCTGGTCTGGCCTTGGAGCCAGATGGGGCTGAAGCAGTAACAATGGCAGAAGCTGTCCAGTGTGTGGCTTCCCCTAACTAGTGATGGCCACTCTGTACAGGAAATTGTAGACTGGCTTATTTAAAACTCCCAAACCTCAGTACAGAGGGGCGCTGGCAGATCAAGTTGCACTATCACATCTGTTGTTATTTCTACTGAACTGTAATGGTTGAAAAACTAAAATGCAGCATGTTGACTGAATTTGTTTTCATCTAATTGGCCCATCTCACACACACTACCACATTTTTTTAAACTCATTTAATAAATCTGTGTAGAATAAGGTAATCTGTATGCAAGTGATAATCTGATCCTTTTGTGTGCAACATAGAAAATAAAACATTTGATATCTGTTCGCTAATTTATTTATATTTCTGTTTTGACCAAACCCCAGGTTTGGTGTCGCACAGTGATTTAGATGACCGAGCGATTGAGGCCCTGAAAGAATTCAACGAAGAAGGTGCTCTTCAAGTCCTTTTACAATTCAAGGACAGCGACCTCTCACATGTTCAGGTATGCATAACCCTTTGCAGATTTAATCACAGATCATTTCTGAGAACAAAACACTTGTAATTTTTTGTTTTTGATAATACTTAAGTTTGTTTTTCTTGCAGAACAAAAGTGCCTTTCTCTGTGGCGTGATGAAGACATACAGACAGCGAGAGAAACAAGGGACCAAAGTGTCAGACACCAATAAAGGACCAGATGAAGCCAAAATCAAAGTAAGAATGGATGTCTAATGATTAATTTTTAAAAATAAAATTCTAAGATTGAGACATTTTGGGAACACCTGATTTTTAGCCAAATTATGGATTTATTTTTAGAACTAAATAAGGCTCTCAGGCTAAAAAAAAATACTATATCATATTTTCCTTCTAGGCTTTGCTGGAGAGGACTGGCTACACACTGGATGTGACAACAGGACAGAGAAAGTATGGTGGTCCTCCACCGGACACTGCCCACTCTGGGGGACAGCCCAGCATTGGTACAGAGGTACAAACATGACACTGTTTTTTATGGAGGGTACAAAGGTCTCATGATCTTGTATCTTTTTTTTTATTCCCAATCAGTTTTGTTATCCAAAACGATGAAACTTGTTGTCTGGAGTAACCAAGGTTACAGTGATAGCTTACTGCTAAGAGCTGACTGGATATCTTTTCCAAGTGACATTCATAGTTGATCTTTAGTTTGCGTTAATAAACAAACTTGTGTTCTCATGCACCATATTTCTTTTTTTTCCGTTCTAATAGATATTCGTAGGTAAAATCCCTAGAGACCTTTTTGAAGATGAGCTGGTTCCACTGTTTGAGAAAGCTGGCCCCATCTGGGACTTGCGCCTGATGATGGATCCTCTGAGTGGTCTTAATAGAGGCTACGCCTTTGTCACTTACTGCACAAAGGAAGCTGCACAGCAGGCTGTTAAATTGGTAGGTGTGCTGTACTGCAGGGATGACCAGAATAACAAAGATCTGTTGGAATTGATTTAGGCATTGTCTAATACATTTAGTAATGTGTCACACACATGGATATGTACATAGAAATGTTAGCTTATGATGGATACAGATGCTTGACATTATCAGCTTGTTCTTTATCGACTTACTTAGATTGTTTTCTGTACATCCACAGTGCAACAACAATGAAATTCGACCAGGTAAACACATCGGCGTATGCATCTCTGTGGCCAATAATAGGCTGTTTGTTGGTTCCATCCCCAAGAGTAAAACAAAAGAGCAAATTGTTGAAGAATTTGCAAAAGTCACAGGTGAGTTTGTACCACCCTATAGTATCAAGTTAGTTTTATTTTTGGTGTCTTGTTGCTACATTATAGTAATCATCATTTTAGATGTTTGCTATTCATATCTGACAGGATGTAAACTAAAAATGCAATATTTTAAATCTTTCAAATGGATCTTTAAGTTCATGATAAGTATTAGCTAAAATACACTTTTTTAGCTTTGCCCATGTAGTGAAAGTAGTCATTTGACTTCAATAAAGTAGCTGCTTAGTGAAAGATGTTTTGATGCCTGTTTGTACTGCTCTTACTCATCCTCTCTTTCTTTTTTTGTCTTAATAGAGGGTCTAAATGATGTCATATTATACCACCAGCCAGATGACAAGAAAAAGAACAGAGGCTTCTGCTTCCTGGAGTATGAAGACCATAAGACAGCAGCTCAGGCTCGCCGCCGACTGATGAGTGGCAAGGTGAAGGTGTGGGGAAATGTGGTCACAGTGGAGTGGGCTGATCCCATTGAGGACCCAGACCCAGAAGTCATGGCCAAGGTAGGGAAATTTAATGTTGATTATGAAACTCTATTGCTTTCTTATTTGAAAGGACTCAGCTGTAAAGGAAAAAATGACTATAACCTCCCTTTTTCCTAGGTCAAGGTGCTGTTTGTAAGGAACCTAGCAAGCACAGTTACAGAGGAAACGCTTGAAAAAACATTTAGTCAGTTTGGCAAGCTGGAGAGAGTGAAAAAACTGAAAGACTATGCCTTCATTCACTTTGAAGAAAGAGATGCTGCTGTGAAGGTATGAAGAAAAAAAATACACGAAACAAATAAAATGAAAAGATATTTGGATTTTTTTGTAGTAGTAGTGAATACATCTAAGAATTGTTGAATTCTTTGCTTCTCCATAGGCTCTCGCTGAGCTTAATGGCAAAGACCTGGAAGGAGAGCGCATTGAAATTGTCTTTGCCAAGCCTCCTGACCAGAAGAGGAAAGAACGCAAAGCACAGAGACAAGCTGCCAAAACACAAATGTAAGCAGAAACAATCCAAATCTAAGTTTGGTTGCATATAGTTTTAAAGAGCAATGCACGTGAGAATTTGGTTTATTTTTTAAAAAGTTGTGTTTGTGCTGCTTGTTAAGCTACTAAAATAAACATGAGATTTTTTTATCAAGCATGTATCTTTGTTGATGTTGAGCCTACGTATTTTGCCTCAGGTATGATGAATACTACTATTATGGCCCACCCCACATGCCACCACCCACAAGAGGAAGAGGAAGAGGTGGGCGTGGAGGTTATTCCTACCCTCCTGATTATTATGGCTATGAAGACTATTACGATTACTATGGATATGATTACCACAACTACCGGGGTGGTTATGATGACCCCTACTATGGCTATGAAGACTTCCAAGGGTCTGGGAGAGGACGAGCATCAAGAGGAGTCCGTGGAGGTTTAGTTCAGACCAGAGGCCGCGGTGCTGTCACCACAAGGGGCCGAGTGGGCTTCACTCAACGAGGGGGCCTCATAACAGCCAGAGGTATATAAAGAAAAAAAAACATTTGTCGAAATCAAATCAGGTACACCATGGTGATGAACTAAACTTGACTTTTCAGTTGTGGTAGCATTAGTGCCTCACTGTATTTTGACTCATTTTTATTAATTTTTTATGTATAAATTTATAAAAATGCCCTTGGACAAGCAAAAGATAAAATCTTACCTCTGTTCCTATACAGTTTTTCTCCTACCAAGTTTAATAATTTGCACCAAAAACATTATGCTTTACTTACATTCCCTTTTCCATTCCAGTCCAGAAAAACACTTCGCTCGAAAACTACAAACATTCACTATTCAAATCCCCTAGCAATTGGGGACATCAGCAGTTTTGAGCTGTGAGTACTCTGACCACTAAGTGCAGGGTGGGAGAGCATATATTTTGTGAAGAAGAAAAGTAAAAAGTTCAAAGCAATCACATAAATCTAGAGAGATCATGAAAAATGCAAATTAAAGTAGCATTTGTTGAAACTATCCATTACACAACCACTTTTTTCATGGTTTTAATTTATCATTACTTGAAGAAAATCAAACCTGTTTAAAAGGTTGCTACTATAAAATCACAATTCAGAGCAGTTAGTTGTCATCTGCAAACTAATAGTTTTTAAGAAGGCCTAACTGGGGTTCACCCCCTTGTGTAATTCTCTTACTAATCGTTTTTCTTTCTCACCCTTTGCTCCAGCAGGGAAACGGGGCCGAGGACGGTCCTGACCTGTCTCGGTGGAAGCTGACTTGATGTGTGGGGCTACACCAGAAGCTGCAATGGATGTTTAAATAACAAGCGTGACGAAAAAGGTCCAATGATATTCCAGCCTTACAGAAGAAGCGTCTCCCCATCCCCTCCCTCTTTTTTGTTCTTAGAAACTGCCACCTTAAAAATTGACCAGAGGGTTTTGACTACATTTGCCACAGCCTCTTTGCCCTTACTCCCTGTATGTTACCCTGATTTTCAGGGTCCTATGAATTGCCCTTACAATCTACCCCTTCCCCGTCCCTGAACATGCCATTTAAAAAAAAAAAATTTTATTGAAGAAATTGCACTTTTTAAGTTTAAGTAGGTTTGAAGTGGCTCAAATGAGCTTGATACTATTGTATATTTTTGTGCTAACTGCAATTTTATTGTCGGAATATCCATGATATTGTTTGATCTGGATGTTTGTAATAGAACATTTGCAGGGTTTTAGGGTGTACCCACCTGGCATGAATAAGTCAGGCATTCCAGGAAAGTGGTTCTTTTAAGAACTTGTCTTTAAAGGGTTGGTTGACTACCTCAGTACAGAGGACTAAACTACCCGGCCTGTACTGTAAATAGGGAAACTATATAGATGAAAGCAGGGCTTGTTTTCATACAAAATATGCACAAGAGCTGCAGCGCAAAAACGATGTACTTAATGTAATATACTCCTTTTAGCTGCAGCTCTGCAGACTGTAAACAGTCAAGCTGGGCATGCAAAGCAATCTCATATGATGAGTCTAAACAAGCCCTTCTTTTATCCTATTTTGAACTGAATTAGCTGCCTTGCTTCTTCAGCATATGTAGTTACTGGTTGTATAGTTTTCTCGGAAAATGTTACGTTTTGTAAAGGATTAAACGTCACAGGCATCCAACTGCCTTTGACTTAAAAAAAAAAGAAGAAAACACAGAATAAAGCCCTGCAGTGTCTCTTTTTGCCACTGTATTATTCCAGTGGGTTTTTTATTCATTAAAACACATTTTCAAGCACTATTAAAACTATGTCGAGGAAAATAATCTAATCCATCTTGTAAGATCATGGTAATCAAAAGATGATCCTTTCCTATCTCACAAGGCAGCGAGTAAATAGATCCTTGAAGTGAGCCTTGATGGATGACTGAATTGCCATATTTTCCAGTCAGCGAGTGTGTGCCTAACTTCAGCTGCCATGATTTGGTGAAGGATCAGTCCCGCAGTGGTAGGGGGATACTGCAGTGAATGATTTGTTTCCAAGTACTTATAGCTTAAAGGAAACTGTTCTTCAATCTCAGTTTTCTATACAGTTAACTCCCTCAATAAAATCATAACAACCACCTTTTGAAAAAAAAAATGTTAGCAGTTTTAAACTATTGTTGGTGGCCAACAATATTTTTTGCATTCCTGCAAATAAATTGTTTTATACTGTAAAATGGAGGTGAGTGTAACTTATTTTTGTAATAAAGTTTTTGATTTCTATTTGTGTCTTACTCTTTGGATAAAATCATGAGTAGCAACTGATTCATTTGTAACAGACGTGTATATTGTTAGCCACACTTGTGTAAAAAATTTTAGGCAAGGCTTTAAAGTTTGCCTGTATTTGCTGTGCGATTCAGTGAAAATCAAACAGGTTAATTGTGTATATGTTTAATAAATCCTTAAGCATCCCACAAAATTATTAGAAACTTTTAATCGTTAAAGAGCAACAGTTCTCATATTCTTTTTCAATTTTCCCATTGTGCAATGCCTAAGAATTATGTTTATGGGTAGGACAAAGGGGCCCCTTAACTCCCTTGGCCCCTGAATTGGTAAAGAAGACAACGGTAACCATAGCGACGTCCCTTCTGTAGTCAGGAAATTGGACAGAAAAAAACTTGCTTGTAAAAACGCACTAAGTCACACCTTTTACGTTACTGAATGTGGTTTTTCCATATAAAATTGTTAGACGTGAATTGTTAATATTAATTTTTTTTGTGCGTATTTTTGTATTTCTAAGGAAGGTAAAATTACAGTGTTGCTGCCAGGCTACACCCTCGGACCGGTGACGTCACGGCACATAGATATGTAGCTTTTTTTTCGGATAATAAATATGTGGTGTCTTTTGGACTACATGAGCCAATAGCTGTCGCAGCGGAGGTGACATCACGAATTTCTAGCGTTAGGCAGCAGAAATCATTTGCTCCTCAGTGGACATGACGGCTAAAGAGCAGCGCGGCCATTAGCCAAAACAACAACCTTTTTGAGGTTTTTTTTTTGTTTTGTTTTTTTTAACGACAGTTCGCCCATGAACGATGCTACCGCTAATCCTCCGGACAGCTGGAAGCGCTCACACCACGCCTGTCTGAACGCTGATAATTCAAACGAGCGGCCTTTGTGTTTTCTTCTGCAAGTTCATGATGGTGTTGCTATCGGACTTCAGTGATGAAATCAACCTTAATATCAGCCGTGAATTAGCAGTAAGTTCTCGACTGGGGCAATAAGAAAACGCCATCATCATGCACCAACGATGCATGCTGTATGTTTGTCAACAATTACGCAAGATTTAAAGAGCTGCTGCTTATGTTAGAGTACCATATCTGCCTTATTTATTGTTGTTGTTGTTGTTTGTGTCTATCAGTGATATGAAGTAGGCTAACTTTGACAGCCAATGATGGTGCACGTCAGA
>JAVKLF010000002.1:8527216-8550246 GCA_034783495.1 Millerichthys robustus
CACCATTAACCCTGTCGTCACTGCTAAACACCAAACCATCCAATAAGCTGCCGCTGGCGTAACGCCAAGCTGTCAAACCCAATTTCACCCCTCAGAGGTGGTTTTATTGAATAAGGCTGTGTGGACCAGAGTTCAGCTATTGTCCACAGCCACTAACTACTGCTTGAATAGAGTCTGGATAATAATATGTAACTATTTGTTTCTGCTCTGAAATAAAAGGAAACAATGCTTATTATCAAGGCTTTTAAAATGAGTTCATATGTAATATGAGCTAAACTTAAATATTTTTATCAGTTTCTGCAGAATATCTGTTCATTTATTTTTCCCATGTCTTCCTGCAGTATTTTCGACAGCTTCTGAGAGGAGCCGAGTCCCCGACCAGGAGTTCTAGGATGAGCAGGTAGATTAGAAATTGTTTTTATTGTAACAAAATAAAAGCTTATTGTACTAAAACTTTCATATTTTCTAAACTAAATAAAAACACAAAAACATTACACACAAATTGTCTCAATTTTCACATTTAGACAGAAAATCAGCCTTTTTTCACATTTTTTCCAATGTTGTTTTTTTTTTTTTTAAATCACAACTCCTTTTGTCACCATAGCCTGCAGTTTCAGGGCAGGATATAATCTCTGGCTGCTGATAATCTGCAACTGAATGAAAACTAAAGGGTAGTAATGTCAGGGATAAATCATTTTAGTTTTTTTATCACAAGGTGAGGCGTGTAGGTGGCCATGCTGCCCTTCCACTAACTCCTTGTGCATATTGTTCCAGAACTAGCCTGAGTTTGGATGACATTCGGTGAGTACGAGGCATCAGTGGGCTGATTAAATCAGTGACTGGCTCAGAAGCTCTGCATGCAAGATGCAAAATGCACTTCATTTGTGCCTTAAGAAAGCAACCTGCAACTTTCATTAATAAAAAATAATGAAATTCACTGTGGCCTGGACTTGATGTACTTCAAGGTTTTTAGTGCAACAAGCATGATTACTAACATTAAAACATATTCAGGTTTGGATTTTAAAAACTGCGCCTTTTTTATTTGACGATTGGGTGAAGGATGATAAAGAAATTTTGTTGAGAGATGCATGACTCATCAGTTTAAAATGAAACTGTGGTATAAGGCTGAGTTATTTTTCCATTTGGTTACAACAGCAGCTTGTTAGGAAAGCTGTTGCCATAATAGTATCACTACTTTTAACTCCTAAAATATTTATTAATGCGTTTTCTTATTCATTTTGTCCATCTGAGTAAAAACTCCTCCATCTGTGCGACTGACAGAAAACCTCTCCGCTCAGCCTGTTTGTCCGCCTCTTTCTCCATCCATGTTTGGCCACCACCATGCTGTGTCTGTGATTGTATGTCCACTCTGACTCCGTGACTACCATACCGCCCGCCCCGATACAACCCACGGCCTTCTCCCGCCGCTCGCCGCACGGCGGGGACGCAACCCCTGTCCCTGCTCATAGTTCCTGGGACTGGAGCCCCGAGTCCCCGTCCTCACTCTTCACCGCCTCCGGCAGCTCTTCACCTGCATCTTTTAACTCCCTCCATGCCCAGTCCACGTTTACAAACTTCCCATACGGCTCGCTCTCCCACCGCCACCCATCACCCAAGTAAGTCAGGGTCCATCTGTGTGTCATAGTGCAGTGTGATGTCATGCTACCCCCCCCCCCCCCCCCCCCCCCCCCCCCCCCCCCCCCCCCCCCCCCCCCCCCCCCCCCCCCCCACACACACACACACACACACACACACACACACACACACACACACATTTGACCCCAGTCCCAGTCAGATCCCTGCTTGGTAGGCCAAATGCATGGAAACGTTTTTGTTTTTCATGTGTGCTATTTTCACCTTGGCTGTGGTTAAAGACTTTATGTTATTTGTTAACAATGCAGTGACTCAGCTCAGCTCTTATGTACCCAGTAGTCACTTCTGTCTCCTGATCTATCTCAAACTGAGCAGATGTGATCTGTGCCTACTCAGCCTACACTGTTACGGATCACAATATTTTTGCTTGTAATAAATCTGCAAATCCTTTCAAATTAGACGTCATAAAGTCAATGTTCACTGCCTTGTGCTGTGTTTTAATTAATAATTTTTTTGCTGTTGGTTCAGCAGTGCTTTATTATTATCTCTGTAGCCTTAAAATGATCGCTGCAGTCGTGCGATACCAACACAGTGTGCTGCTTGTTCTCCTTTGTGCCTCCTTTTTTCCGTCGGTCTTTCTGAAACTGCATGAACTTCACTTAAGCCATGTGCGTCTCCGTCCCCCACCAGCCTTTTGTTCAGCATCCTCCCTGTTTGTTATGCAGGAACACGTCAAAGAGGGGCGAGTCCTTTGGGATCAGCCGCATTGGCAGTAAGATCAAAGGAGTGTTCAAAAGCACAACCATGGAGGGCGCCATGCTGCCGTCCTATGGGCTGGTAGAAGGAGAGGATGATCTGGTGAGACTGGAAATAGTCTTTAAAAAAATGTCATTTCTCAGTATTATGCAGTGATGGCTGCCTATCTATTTTTAAAAACAAAAAAGACCTTTTGTGTGTGTTCAATATGTAAAATACGGAGTAACACTTTGTTTTGACAAAGTTAATTTAAAAAGCTCAGTCATTCCTGTATGTCACTCAGGTCACTGCCACATGGGGGCATTTGTGAGTAAAGAGACATTCACACAAAATCTATGTTTAAACTTTCATTTTCTGCTTCGATGGTGCTACAGGTTCTGGTTCAAAATTTAAAGCTATTGCTTAAAAAGGGGAAAAAATCAGTTTTTTTTCCAAAAGATTTGAGTGTAAGTTCTCTGGTCAGATGAGACTAAAGTTGAACTTTTTAAGTGATGTGCAGCTAACTCACCATTTATCAACAAAGCACGGCGTTGGCAGTATCATGCTGTGAATAAATATTTTATATCAATGTGGCATGACACATTCATCAGAAGTAACAGAACATTGAATAATTCTACAATCGGACTAAAATTACTGGAAATTTTGTTTTATGTTTTTATAAAAACAAGATTCAAAATAACAATCCTAAGATCCTAAAAACTGAGTGAGTTTTTCTCCCAAAACGCGACCCCTTACTTCTCCTCCCTCTGTTTGAGGTGGAAGAAGCCATGATGGTGCTGGAGGACGACTCCCCCATGGAGGCCGTCTCCACCCCCAGCACCCCTCGAAACCTCTCGGCCTGGAGCATCACAATCCCGTACGTCGATTTCTACGACGACGACGTGAAGCGGGAGAGAATCCCCGTGTTCTGTATCGACGTAGAGCGCAATGACCGGAAAGCAGGTCCATTTTTTATTTCATTATTTTCTTTGCGTCTGGCATGGGGACATCAGAGGGGTTGTTGTCGTGTTACGTGTCAGAAATAAAAACATTATAAAAGGTCTGCTCTTGTTTACTGACATGTTTTTGTGCAGTGGGACATGAGACTGAGCACTGGTCCGTGTACAGAAGATACTTGGAGTTCTATGTTCTTGAATCAAAGCTCACTGAGTTTCACGGTAGGTTTCCTAGTAGCTTTTACTCCGTGCCATTAGGAGGAAAGCTTCATTGTTTCTGTAACACTCTCTGCAGGATCTTTCCCAGATGCTCAGTTGCCTTCCAAGAGAATAATTGGCCCCAAGAATTACGAGTTTCTAACTTCGAAGCGGGAAGAGTTCCAGGAGTATCTCCAGGTAGATCAGATGAGACAAATTGTTCATCTGAGATCAGATAAATCCTTACACCAATAAGCAGGTGTTTAAATGACTCCAATATTTTGTCTGATTTTTAAAAAAAAATTCATATGTTTAAGTGACTTGTGTGAATGTCTGAATCTCTGCAGTAGATGGCAAAACAATTCTTGTCGACGCTGAAGATTTGAATTTTGCATTTGTGAGTTTCTAAGCACTTGTGACGTGTGAAACAAAAACCTTTTCAACTGATCAAAAGGTGGCTGTAACTTTTATAAATCATTTTGATCCCATAAATTATTCATCAAAGCATTCCATGCTTATATGAGGTGTTTATGCACATACTGACTGGAGGGGTTTAATTATTTTTTTATTGATGGCACAGCTGAGGTGCAAAACTACCCCTCAACTCTACAGTTTGGAGTTATGAAAAATTAAAAGGCTTGATTTGTTTTGTAAAGGAATTTTCAGCCAAAGTCAAAAACAGCAGATCAAAAATCAAATCAAGATCGACTGGGCTGCATTATTTAATTCATTTCATGTATTATATTTTTTTTTGCAGAGACTTCTGCAGCACCCCGAGTTGAGCAACAGCCAACTCCTGGCCGACTTCCTGTCCCCTCACAGCATGGAGTCTCAGTTCTTGGACAAGATGTTGCCTGATGTGAATCTGGGTGAGGAACTGAATACAGACAACGTGGCAGAGACAAATGGGATATACTGCAGAGACATGCCGTACACACTGTAAACATATTTGATCTAACCTTGAGCTGCACTGAAAAGATACATCGGTGTAACAGAGGCTAAAAAAATGACAGAACCATTCATCACTCAAATGAAATATCTATTTTTTTTTTACAGGTAAAATCATTAAGTCGGTGCCCAGCAAACTGATAAAAGAGGCAAGGAATTTATTTATTGTGACATTTGTGTCTCTGGTTCTGAACATTAACAGTAAAAATGTCTTATTAACAGTCCCATGAACCTGTCCTGTTTGTGTTTAGAAAGGACAACATCTGGAGCCTTTCATTCAGTCCTTCTTCAACTCCTGTGAGTCTCCCAAACCCAAACCCAGTCGCCCTGAGCTCACAATCCTGAGCCCCACGTCTGAAAATGATAAAAAGGTTTGCAGTTCAAAAGTGTTTATCTTTGTAAGCCTAGCAAAGGCTCATATTTGTATCACATTATAATAAATCTGCACAGATTCTCAGTGTTGATGGTTCAGGGATCTTCACTGAAAAAAGATAGTTGTACTAGTTTTCAAACAGAGAAAAGGGAAAATAAACGCTTATTTGATCCAAAAGTTTGCATTTTGTTAATTTTCTTCTACATTTAAAAAAAAAATCTATTTTAAACTAGAAATCTATTGATTGCATTTTTTAAACACTAATTTTAAAGCAAACAAGGCTGAAAATGAAAAGCTGACAAAAGTTGAATAAAAGAAATTCTAAAAGTTTAAGCATTTCTTACTTTTTAGGGTTTATTAGTCATATCCTCAAAACACACATGGTTTAATTTTATTTATCCAGTTTGAAGAAATTATCCCGACATAAACTCCGAAACAATCAAATCAGTTGGCCATTCCTGGGAGGATCAGTTTTGTCTAACATAAAAACCGCTGTCTTCCAGCTCTTTAATGATCTCTTCAAAAACAACGCCAACCGTTCAGAAACAACGGAGAAACGACACAATCAGAACTACTTCATGGAAATGATCGCTGTTGAAGGGGTGTACGACTACCTCATGTATGTGGGTAAGTTCAATTTGTTTGTTTTAGTTAGATTTTTAAGTGTTTTATTGTTTAAGAGACAATCTTTTCTTCCTTTTTTAAAAAGAATCTAAATCTCACGAGTAAAGAGGAAATAAGGTTTAAAATGAAAAGGCTGCACCTTTGTTCTGCTCCTTATAGCCCCACGGTTTCGTTGATATTGTTCTGTCTGTTGTTGATGAATTTAGGAGACAGAACTAAAATAAGGGCATAAGTGGCGTTCTTATGGAGTTTCTGCTAAAGCAGAACCCTCCAACATTACTGTGGAGCACATCATTTATTCAGTCTTTTCTTCCCGATTGTTTCTTTATGGCTGAAAGGTCGGGTGGTCTTTCATATCCCCGACTGGTTTCACCACCTGCTAATGGGCGGCAGGATCTTGTTCAAGAACACCCTGGAGGCCTACACAGATTATTACCTCCAGTGTAAACTCAACCAGGTGGTCCTGGAGCATCGTCTCGTCTCACTCATCACCCTGCTCAGAGGTGCACACAGAGGCTTTTTTTTTTCTTCAAACACTTCCCGTGATTTTTCCAAATAAGCTTCAACTTGTAAATCTGCTGTCGCCTTTCAGACACGGTTTTCTGTGAGAGCAGCTCGCCGCGCTCGGCTCAGGACAAACAGAGCAGAGCTAAGAGGACATTCGATGAGATGATGAGCTATATTCCAGGTATTCGGTACTTCCAGGTTTAATCTTACTTTCAAGTTGAATGTTTAGCTGTGTGAACGAATGAATGTTTTATTTCTCTTTTCAGATATTTTAGGAAAATGTATCGGAGAGGAGGCCAAGTATGAAGGCGTTCGTCTGCTCTTCGATGGACTCCAGCAGCCGGTTCTTAACAAACAGGTACAAAACACAGACATGTTGTTTTCACAGCATGTTTGCTCCTCAGTTGTGTGAAATGTATTTGTGCTAGACTGAAATAGGGACCGTAGTGGAGCTGCAACAGTAAATGAAATTGATCTTTGCTTCAGTTTTGCTTTCAGTAAATCCTCAGGTTTTAGGATGCAGTGCAGCAACAACATCCTCTGAAACGCCACTCAAACGTTGTTTCTGCCACATATTTTTACATTCATTTAGAATTCTGCTGTTCTTAATATTTTTTGTGTGTTTTTTGGCCTTCCTCAGCTAACATATGTGCTGCTTGACATTGTCATTCAAGAACTTTTTCCTGAACTAAACAAGGTAAACACATGCTCATCTTCTGTTTTAGGCTTCATGCCCATTTAGTCATTATACTAATGTTCAGTAAATCTTTTGCAATAATGTTGAGCCCAGCTTTTTTGGACACATTCCTAAATATGCGACAATACTATATATCCGTGTATTATGAATGCTATTTTATTCGGTTTCAACTGAACATTTCTGTGACTGAAAATGGAAACTAAAAACATGCTGGTCCTGAGAAATAATCAGAATTAAAGCGTGTTCAAAACATTCAGCCTTAAATGAAATAAGCAGCCCTTTTCTGTTTTTTATATTCTACATTATTCATTCTAAATGTTTTGAAGCAATTGAGCCGTTTGGTTTGAGAAATAATTCAAATGTTCTTGCACTGCAGTTATTAGTTGTTCTGTGATGTTAAACTCTTTTAGTTTAGGCATAAAAACTACTTTTATCTGTGTGATACAGTGAGATCCATCTAGGTGAAAATGTTTTAATAGCAGCTGAATATTTAGCATGTTTTTTTTCCACCAGCTTCTTTTAATCAATTTATGTCAGATATATTCAATATGTCCAATCCATCATTTGGGACCAGATACTTTGAACTGAAAGGTTTTCTTTTTCCAGCAGGCTCAAAAGGAGACGTCTGTGATGGCTCCTTGGATGTAAAATGGACGTGAGTGGTAAACGTCAACAACTTGGAGCTCTGGCGTGAGCTTAGCCTGAACCTGTTCCTTTCCGGGACTGGAACTAACATCCACCCTTTAACATAAATCCTGGATTATTCAATCATGACGTATGTCACATCAAATCTGAAATAAAATATCTTTATTTATGTCTTCCTGCATCATCTCAGTCTTTTGTGTCAGAGGCTCTAAATGAATTTCTGGTTACTTTAAACACCACTAACTGCATTTGGCAGCTCAGTAACAGATCAAAAAGAGTTTATCAACTTCATCAAATAAATAATAATATACTACAGGTCCTAAAGCCTAGACAAGCAAATGTAAAAATAAATTTAATTATGCATCAAAGTTTGTCTCTGAATTGTCAAGATACAGGTATACCTGTAGGAGACAGAAGAGGCAGTGAACGGAGGCATATATTTACAGTTTATAAATTTCAACTTTAGTTTATCACAGTTTTCCAGAGAGCACTTCAGAAGGTCGAGACCAGCAGTCGACAGCAACAAGCCAAGGTTTCTGTTCTTTCACACCCGAGTACACATTCTTCACATCCAAGATGTTTGAGAAAAAAAAAACTCCATCTTCTGTGCAGAACATGGAGAAGGAAATCAGATTTGCCTCATGCTCAGTATTTAAATTTGTATAAATGTGGTAAACTTGATTTATCTTGTTTTTATGTAGCTCTGAGGGGAAAACAGATAAACTGAAGTGAAGCACTGACATTCCACATCCTGCATCAATGATGAAGCCAAACTGGGATGTAGGGTATATGTAGGAATAATTTTTCATAAATTCATACAGGAAAATATACATTTAGAGGTGAAATAACTGGGGGAAAAATAGCCTGCAGAACATGTTGTTTGCACTACAAGCGGTTTCTTTTTGCTTGACATCAATGAATGTGTTTAAATACTGTAGATCTTTAACACATTTTTATCTAGCTTAAAAATGACATTAAGTGTAGCTAAATAAACATTTCTAATTCAGCAATTAATATGTCTCTTTTAATTTTATCCATTACATCATGTTTACATGTTTGTTTCTTTAAATGGTTGTGTATTTTGCATATTTTCCTCTTTATCATTAAAGGCTGATTCCCCATAATGCAGAAAATTAATGTTAAGCACGTCTTTCACCAATGAGCACCACTAGGTGGACAGATCAGGACTTCAGCACACAAAAAAAAACTGCAATGACGAATGCATTTTGTCACATTTGTCCATCCATTATCTGTTACCCGCCTCTTCCTTTCAGGGTCACGGGGGTCACTGGTGCCCATACCCAGCAGTCACAGTGCGAGGGGCGGGGGACACCCTGGACAGGTTGCAAGTCCATCACAGGGACACATTTGTCATTTTTATATTATATATATATACTCTGCAGCTTAACAAGATTGTGTACAAGGTGCTGCTGAACATATTTAATATGTGGAGTGAAACCCTGCTCTGTGTGTGAGATGTATTAGAAGAAGGGAAAGCTCATTGTTCAGTAACAAAACCATAAATCCACACAGCTTCATATGATCAAACGAGACAAGCATCGCTGCACAAACGCTCCAACTTTGATTCATTAACACGTCTCTGTGTCGAAGCCTTATGCGGCAGAAAAAGTAATGAACAGTTGTCATGGAAATGAGATTTGTTTGATTGAAATTATGTTCCATGCAGGCTTTCTGACCCCCCCCCCCACCCACCCACACACACACACACACACACAGGCACCATCAGTAATTCGCCTTATTGTGTTCATCTATGAACAAAACGCCTTACTGTGTGTGAGGTTAGTTACAAAACTCTTTAAAGATAATAACAATCAGAGGACAAGTCAGCTCCTTTTACCTCAAATTGATTCACCAACCGTCTTAAACTGCGAGCTGGGTTCTGTGCCCTGTGCCCCCCTCCCCCCAGCTCAGATGGGGAGGGAGTTGTTTTTTCAGGTCTGCCAAAGGCTGCATATGATGCAGTCTGACGTGTGTCAACACAGACAGACAGATGGCGTTGTACTTGAGGAGTGTAAACATTCTTCACACATCGCGCCCTGCTCTCCTCCTTGCTGGCTCTTTTTGACATGTCAACCTTACAGTCCCTCGCTTTGGTAACAAATCTGGGTATGATGATCACATTTTTGTAAAAATCTAGTTCTGATGAAGAGGAAGCAAAGTTCTTTAGGCCCAAATAAATGCTCATGTATACTCTTTCGTGGTGAAATAAGGCAACTCTGTTTCACTCATTTCTGGACTGAAAAGCAATATTGTTATTGGGTAAAGTGCTACTTTAAGTTTAATTTAGAATGTGTTTCTTGAAAGTAGCATTCTTTGACACATCACATGATGCTTTGAATGATAAAGTTTTAAGATACAATCACACCAAGTTTTAGCTCAATATCTGTAAAAAATGACAAAGTTGCAGCAAAGTTTTTTGCCAAGGTGGACTAGCTGGCAGCCATATTGAATTGTGTTGATTCCAAAAGTTAAAAGTACTCGTAAAGATTATTCTCTAAATTAATATTGTCCCATCATGTGGCTCTAATTCCTGCTTTGGTTGGTTATATTTACAACACAAACATGCACAGACTCCATTATTCAAAGGAGCACCTGAGCTACCTCCGATTGACCTCTGACCTTTCCAGTCAGACTCTGGCTGTGGCAAGCAGTTCAGGATCGCACAGTTAATTTCCAGGTATGCTGATGAAATTAGAGCGGACTTGTGTTGTGTGTGTAAGATGTCACCTCCTGGTACACATACTTGGTGTTGGCACATAGATTTTCTTCAACACACACTTCAGCAAACAAACAAACACACACACGACCAGACAACTTATCCCTTCAGGGAAAAATCACATCTAATAAACCTCACCTGACACGTACATTTTTCAGGTTCATTTTTTCCTTTATATCTTTGACCAGCATGCAGGTGAAAATATTTGTAATCTGTGTTTGGTTTATGCTGTTATCAGTTATATGAGGCATAAAATGATCCTTACTGTGGTACCACTCTGCAATGTGTGACACAGCTTATTCAAAAAAGAAAATCTGCTCGCTATTTTTGCTCCGTAAACTTTGGACCTGCACCGTCTCCTAAAGCTAATAAGTGCTTGATGTGAGCTTCCCGTACGGATATTCAACTTCTAAATGGACTTCCAGTCAGGCCATAATGAGTTGGACAACAGTAACATATGCCAGTTATCCACAGCACTTAGCCCACTGCCTGTCACGTGCCTTGCTCAAGGGAATAAAATACTGCTTTACTCAGTGCATTTAGGATACTCTTTCTCTTCCTCCTGCTAGAAGCTACAATGTGAATAAAGTGTGTAAAGTCCCGGCATGTGCACAAATGGGACACACTGGCCTCCAAAAAGTGGCACAGTGCGGCCTCGCATGGCAGCAACGGCTTCTTGGTATGATCATCAGATTTGGAAAGTTGGAGCGTAGAAAGCCTCCCGTTGTAAATCAGCCTCAACACATTTTTAGCTGGAGGCCTTCAAGGGCTGATTGGCGGAGCAGAAAAAAAACCCTGTATCCCATCAGACCAGGCTCGAGCTCACAGCTGATAGATGGGTTTTGTAACATGTCAACATGTGTCCTATATTCTACTCTCTCATTGTACTTGGATGCAGCAGAGTCCTGATGGAAATCTGTCACAGGTGGGATAGATCAGCTTTTACAGCAATTCTGTTAAAGTTCAACGCTCTTTTTTTCCTGCTTGAATCCACATATTCCAGTTGCATGGTCGTGGGTTACTATCAGGCCCCAGATATTCCGAACAGGACTGACCTAGCTGCTCAGTGTGGTCGTTTCTCTCATCTGATAAACTTGTGGATAAGAAGGAGCCGTTCCCTACTGCGATGGTTTAGGGTATAAGTGGAGAGAGAGTGAGGGTTGAATCTCTCAACGACTTGGGATCTGCCCTGATTTAGAAGTGTCCTATTTGGTCTCAGCTTCTACATCTGTCAGTAACTGAAGATAGAAAGAAACAACCACAGCTGCAAACCTGACAATGTTTTCGATGGCCTTCAATCTGAGGAAATGTAAAAATATCATATAAAAGCCAGAATTGAACATGTTGCTTCTGTCCTTTATAAATTTGGAACCTGTACTAATCGGTTTCTGTTAATTTGATTTTCAGCTCTTATTTCTTTGATCGGTAATTGATGTCATTCCCTCAAAAATCAGTTTTTTTTTAAAGAAAATAGACACTTTAAAACCATTCAGTTTAAGCAGGCTACAAACATAACGGAAAGATTTTTTTTTATCACTACTTGTGTTTTTTTTTTTATCTCTCTCTCACTTTTATATAAAAGCCATGTATTTCTGTACTTCCATGTGGTGCATTCTACCAACTTTAAGACTCGGTTGGGTTCCTTAACATGTAAGTAAAAGCAGGAGTCAGATTGGAGCTTTCTGTCGTACTGTGCTGCCTTGTGTTTCCAGATGAGAGCAGATAAACACTACAGTCACAGACCCTGCTGCTGCCAAACTGGGTCAATATCAAACTTTTCAAACAGAAAATGAACACTAAGAAACCAACTATGTGTGGCCGCATAATGGACAATTTATTGTTACCAATGATCCTTTGGTCTGTGGCCGGAAACCCAAGTGCCTGGAGGAAACCCACACCTGCATGGGGGGGGGACTCCACCCAGAAAGTACGAGAAATGCTCTAACCACTTCACCACTGTGTCGCCCATACATACTTCTAAATTTTGATGTGGTAGCTGAGAGTCATCTGCAACATATATTCTGAGTGCAAACAAATTGGGTGAGATCCAGCTATATTTTTTGTAGAGTTATTTTCAAGGTTCCACCAAGAAATAAAAAGGCTAAAACATCTCTTTTTCAGCTTAAGATGATTTAAAATGAAATCTTTTGGGTGATAAGCATTCTTACAAGAATATTAATTCTATCAATGGTTGATTTCGAGAAAGAATGAGGAAAACACTAAAATGATCCTCTTTGTTCTGGTGACATCTGTGCTGACATATCTGTGCAAGTTTTTCCGAAACCTTCTTGGGGAGTTTTCTGTATTTGTGTGACTTGTCTCACAGCCATGGCTTATGTTCAACAAAAAAAAGTGTTTCTTTTAAAAAAAAAAAAAAATTTTGTGATGCTGCATGTGAGGACAGAGGTGCCGGGCAGTCGTGTTCAGTCAAGGGATACAATCACAAACGTCCAGGAAGGTTTGTGGGGCTGAACCTTGCCAGCTTGGAGTTACTCTCTGCTGAGCTGCGACACAGAGGAACAATTTGGTGCCTGTGAGGGAAATCAACAGAACCCCCCTCCCCCCACGCACACATACACACGTATAAACACAAAGAAAATGTTATTTGCTGTCTTGGTTAGGACAACGCCATCTGAGCCGTGCAGATTTTGCCTGAAACCGTCTGCAGCACAATATCAGATATTTTCCAATTAAAAGTTTCTGGTAAAATAATCAATAAAAGTATTAATGTCTTTGCTGCAGCTGCTTCAGATGACTTTAAAAAAAAAGCTAAGTTATTTAATTACTTGCATTCATTTTCAGTCGCTCTAGCATTTGTTACCTTGGAAGACCCCCTTTCCCCCCTAAAATATAGTACCTTGTGAGGACCCACTGCTTCTGACAGGGCCTAATGAATTGGATAAGGGGTAGATTTAGGGCTAAGGTGTGAATTGAGTGGGGGGTTAGGTATGTACTGGGGGGTGGTTAGGGTTAGAGTAAAGGGTCAGGGTTAAGCTGTAGAAATAATGGAAGTCGTTGCATATCCACACAAAGATAGTAAAACCATATGAGTGTGCGGGAGCGTGTGTCTCATTGGGTTTAAGAGGACATTTAAATGGTTGGCTCTCATCACTTTCATTTTTAATTAAAGCTGGTGGCGAGAAAGTTACTGTCATGGACTGAGAAGTACAACTTCCTGAATGACATGGGCTCTTTCTTGTCTGTTTTCTGGCTCGTGGAGGCCCGACTGAGGGCAACAAGTGAACCCTGAGCTCTGATGTGAGTCACTGAACAGAAGCAAAAAAAAAAAAGTTCACGGCTTTGTATGGAACCGACAACGTCTCAGAGTCGGCGTTAATGTTAGCTCCCTTCACACATCCAACGTGCCAACGCTGGCATGAATCAGTGAGCGTGAACTCTTCGTCGTAAATCTTCCATCTCTGCATAAATCAAAAGCTGCATCAACACATCATGTCATATCTGATTCATCAGTTCAATCCTGTGCTTGGCAGAGGACAATTCAGCTCTCGGGCCCGTGTTTCTGTGGAAAGCATTGGCACACAGGTAAATCATGATAACCCAGGGCTGTCATACGCTGTAAAAATAGATTTCTTAATCCTTGACGTGCTCAGTTTTTTCATTTTGAGTGTTTGACAACGTGAGAGAATGAATCTCAGCACTTTTTGTCTGCAGCTGAAAGAAAAGATCTTTTGGTAAAATTGAGCGAAAGACAGCGAGAAGCCAAGAAGAAGTGAAGCAAACAGCTGTAGTGAGTCATCCTAAGTTTTCTAAAGACAAACTTCTGCAGATTGAAGTTTAAAAAAAAAATAATTTCTAGACATTGTCAGTTTATTGTCCAGAAACAATGACTCCATTTTAGAGAAAGGCATTTCATAAACTTTTAGATTTACAATAAGTTGCTGGGGGAGATAGTCGCTATTTATTGTACAGCTGTGTGTTTAGTTTGAAATAGCTCCTTTTTTAAATAGGCTATAAGCTTTAAAAGATGCAGAAATACACAGTTTTAGATTCTTTTTTCATCCAATTTACCTGTTTCTTTATGCAGTTGGTGGCTTATAAACTTCTGATGCTACAATATTTGGGCTTTTCGACACATAAACGCCAAAGTAGAGGGTGTCTGTTTAAACATCTCCATAGCTTAAAAAAATGCTAAATCTATGTGAAAATATGTGGCTCAGCTGGGGAAAGTGTGCTATGACCCATGGTTGTGGTACTTTATGTGATCTTTATATGTTGCAGTAAGTTATAGGATTTGTTTTAGACCCCCCCCCCACCGAAAAAAAAAAAACAAACAAACAAAAAAAAAAAACAACCAAACAAAAAAATAACTATGTTCAACAGACAGTTGATGATGTCACACCAACTTTTGAGCTGTTTGAAACTTACAAAGTTTTTGCAAAGACTTGATACATCTACAACTTTACTGGCTTGGCTGAGGATAACTTTTTAGTGCGCTTTGTCTGTCAGTCCCGAGAGTGCTGTCTGGGAGAGACAGGAGCAGGTGTGTGGTTACCATGGAGACCCTAAATCTCAGAATGGCTTTGTTTTAAATTTTAGCTTATAGATTATTACAAAGTTCATGTTGGGATATTTGGCTTTTTGCATTTACATATTTCTAAATATTTCAGTTTTTTTTTCATTCTATTATTGTCATCAAAACACGAGAGACTTTTCTCAAGACGTACAACCAGAACAGGTTCATAAAGGTGGTTTATGCAAAGTGAGTTTTACCATTGTTCCATGAAATGAGACCGGCTGGGCACTATGACCCAGCAGCTGGTCCACTCTTTGAGAGGGAGTAAAAGTAGAGAAGAACAAGGTTGTGATCAGTGGCGTTTTGTTTGATGTCAGAGACTGTATAAAACCCAGGCTTTGGCTCGGCTCACCAATGAACCACGAGGGGCCAAAAGGAGCCGCAGCTCTGGAGAACTCCTGCCCTACATGCGGATTTATCTGTGACATCCTCCCAGATGTTGAGGCATCAGGACGCACCCGTTCCCATTGCAGTGCGTAATCCCTGTTAGAAAGTATTCATTTGTAGATGCAAAAAAACCCCAAATAAACGGAAAAGATGACTGGATGTTCGCTCGCAGCGGAACACTGGTGAAAAGAAATAATGAAGCAGGAAGGAAACAGGTTTTGTGTTTTGATCTGGTTGTGCCATTTCTCGGAGCAGATGGCTCGGACCCGGCGGCGCGCGTGGAGAAAAAGGGGCTCTTTGGATCTCTGACTTGAGTGCGCGAGATGAACTAGAAAAGAAAAAGGAGTTATGGAGCTCTATGGTCAAGTCGAGCCGGTGAATGCCACGAACGACAGCTCGGCTTCCTCCGCTGCGGATGAGAGCGCGGAGAGCCTCGCCTCTCAGATCAGCTTGGCTGTCATCCTCTCGGCCATCACGCTCGCCACCACTTTATCCAACGCCTTCGTCATCGCCACCATCTCGCAGTCCAAGAAGCTGCAAACTCCGGCCAACTTCCTGATCGCCTCCCTGGCCGTCACGGACCTCCTGGTGTCCATCCTGGTGATGCCCATCTGCGTCTTGTACACCGTGACGCACACCTGGACGCTCGGGCAGGTCGTCTGCGACGTCTGGCTCTCCTCGGACATAACGTGCTGCACCGCGTCCATCCTCCACCTGTGCGTCATCGCCTTGGATAGGTATTGGGCCATAACAGACGCGGTGGAGTACTCCAAGAAGCGCACGCCGGCGCGCGCCGCCGGGATGGTGACCACGGCCTGGGTGATTGCCATCTCCATCTCTCTGCCGCCGTTCTTCTGGCGCCAGGTGAAGGTGGAGGAGCTGACCAGCTGCAGCGTCAACACGGACCACATCTTCTACACCATCTACTCCACCTTCGGGGCGTTCTACATCCCCACGCTGCTGCTCATCGTCCTGTACGGGCGGATTTACGTGGAGGCGCGCAAGCGGATCCTCAAGCAGTCCCCCAAGAAGGTCGGGAAGAGGCTCACCTCCGCGCACCTGGTCACCAGCTCCCCGGCGTCCGTGGCGTCCACGACCCCACTGCAGTGCGCGAGGCACGAGACCCCGTCCAGCGACGCGAGCTCTTCCATCAGCGACAACCAGGTGAAGGTGACGGTGTCTGACGCGCTGCTGGAGAAGAAGCGCATCTCGGCGGCCAGGGAGAGGAAAGCCACCAAGACTTTGGGAATAATCCTCGGCGCCTACATCGTCTGCTGGCTCCCGTTTTTTATTTACACCCTGCTGGTGGCCACGTGCGACACGTGCCTGAACCCGGAGCTGTTTGACTTCTTCACCTGGCTGGGATACCTGAACTCCCTCATCAACCCCATCATCTACACCATGTCCAACGAGGACTTCAAGAAGGCTTTCCAAAAGCTCGTGCGCTTCAGATGCTGCAGCTTGTGAACTCAGACAAGGATCAGATTTATTTATTTATCTTCCCCTTTTGTTAAGATAATAAAGGCTCTGGAAATTCACGATGCGTTCAATGACTTAAGGAGGGGGAACTGATAGGCATGAGAAGATGCATGCAAAAGCCAAAACACAAACAAAAAAACCCCCCAAAAACAAACAAAGAAACCCATCCAAACGGAAGATTAAACATCAATTAAAACAAAGTGGAATGTTAACGTGATATTTCCAAGACTATAAAAACACCAGGAGAAATAAATCCGATTTGCTTTCCTGTACAGAAAAAAGTAAGATTCATGGGTTTTAATCATACTGCACTGACTGACCCATTAATGTGAAGAATCAGCACAAAATATGTTTTTGTCATTATTTTTAATTCCAAAACCCATCCTTCATTTTAAACAAGGTTTCATTTGAACTCACTGACTAAATATCAGTGTTTTTTTTTAAAGTCCATGATCTGTTTTATGGTTAAGGACTGCTTGCTGTGACCCTTTTTCTGATTTGAAAGAGCAGAAAAAGAGAGAGAAAGAGCCCTAATATGAGAAAAATCTGCAGCTGATATTTACAGAGCTGCGGCTCAGGATGAGCTGAACAAACACTGTCTGTAATGTTAGTATGTCACGTGCTTCATCTTCTTGCTGCAGAGGTTGACTCAGTCTGACCTGAAGAGCCATAAAACAATGGAGAGGATTTGTCAGCATTATCGTGAAATAAATAAATAAAAAAATGTTGTAGGACTTTGTGCAATAAAGATGTTAAAAGTATTTGTGTGGCATAAAATTTCCCCAAGTAAGGCTTTTATCGGAAAGATTAATGGTCTGACCACAGGCCTCTGCAACCTCTACAATCAATAGAGCTAAAAAGTTGCTAATGTGAGCATCAACTGATGGCTTGCAGGCCTTTTCTGGCACGTTGAGATGCCCTTTTCTGGATAGGAGTGGTGACCCCTGCGCTTGTTTGAAAGTTTGAAAGATAACCCAACTCAGTAAGTGTTTAATAAAAAACTGTGTTGTTTGTTAAATTATATCATAAAAAACAAATGACAAATTATAGATTTATTACATTATTTACTCATTATGACAAAAGAGAATATCACATTCATGTAAAGAAAGGAAATTTTTTTCATTTGTATCTTAAATTGATCAAATTTAAACAATGAGCTAAATATCTGGATGCAGGCTGTTTTACATTTGTGAAAACCAAACATTAAACCCTTTTTTGTGCACTATAAAAGCTTAAAGTGAGCATAAAAACTAAGCCAATTTTGTAAAAGCAAATATCTTACCATTAATGGTTTTTAATAAAGGTTAGCTCTTACATTAAAATCCGACGACTTTCCATAATTATATTTGCAAAATCCCCATTTTAATGACATATAACCTGTGATATATTACCTAAACGACACTTTCTCTTATTATTCTCAATCATTTGCTATAATGGTGTTCCATAAACTGTAGTTTTCAGTTTTTTTTCTTTTAGAAAATGTTCACCTGTTGCCTGTAAATTGGATTAACAAAGTGCCTAACATGCTAACAAACTCCAAGCATTGGCTGATCTATTTATTTTGCTCTTTATATTTGTAGAATTTTTGTCACGGCTATTTTATTCACATGTTTGAAAAAGAAAATGAGACAGCAAAAAAACTGAGACAACATAATTGCCTAAATTGGTCCATTCTGTTGGGAATGGGACCGAAGAGCAACACGTGGCCCAATAGACACTCAGGCTGCAAAACTCTGTCCTTATAAAACTGATTTAAAAATACTGTTTGATGTGTTAAAAGCTTTTTGAGGAGTTAAACCTAAATGCAAATCGTTCTGCGAAACCTCATCTATTGTTTTCTCGATTTTGAAAGTGTGAGAGCCTGCTGTGGCAGCTCATCTTCCAGCTGCAGCAAATATTTCTGCTACTTTTTTCTGAAAGGAGTACACATCTCTGTGATCAGAATGTTGATGTAAAACCTAACTGAAACCTGAGGATTTCATTGAATCTTTAACTATAACTGTGTTTTTGTCATCTGTGTCCCCCCCTATAGACATGATTATAACAGCAGGATTTAATAGTACAGCAATTTCGTTTTGATTATTAACAAAAACTGTCTTTTTTTTTTACATCAATTCCTTCAAATTGTAAAAGAAACAGTCAAAAGAGAATAATCAGAGGCTATTCTCAGCATCAATTGACCTTCTTCCAAATGAGTACATCTGTTTAAAAGAGGAAAAAAAAACTGAAGTTAGGATTGTGCCGAACAAAAACGGCTGCACACAAAAGAGCATGAGAGGAAGAAGTTCTTATTGTGTCAGCCTACAAGGTCCTCCTGCTTCCATGCAAACAAAAGAACTACCTGTAATTCAAATCATAATGACTGACAAAAGAGATTTTTTTTTTACCTGTAAGATGCTTTATGGGTTAAAAAAAAGATTAAATAGACACAATGTTGACAAAAGAAAAAAATAATAATTCAATGGGATGAAATTTTCTGTATTTAAAATTCAAAACCTTCCAAGTTATGGGCAAAACTTTCTGTTTGTGTTGGTAGTTTCAATTTACACATCTTTGTCCTTTTTTGAATGAAAAAAAATCATAAAAAAATAATTAAGAATGCACAGTTTTGGATTTAATATATCTGATCTGATGTCAAACTCACTTCGGTTAACTGTTAAAGCTGTGCACCCCATCACCCCACTGGTTCATGAGGCCCCCCCCCCCATTTCACTCTACTGTTTTTGGCACGAACCGTACCCACAAGCCCCTCTGTCAGCTCTGAGAGTGACAGTGACATATGAGGCTGACAACGCCAAGCCGAGGTGAGGCGCAGATTACACGGCTCCGAAGCTTCTTTCTCGTTCTGCTCCAACCGACGTCACGCAGCAGAACAAATGTTCTTATTGGTGACAGAGTCATCCCACAAATACACTAACAATATCATGTCTTTATTAGCTGATTCTGTTACCGATGTGAGCACCGGTCTGCTGTGGAGCCAAGGCACAACAGAGAGGCTGTTAATGAAACTATAAAATATTCTTTCACTGTATGGACTTTGGGTAGCAGCTTTATTGTTTCACCCTTTGTGATTAAGGGGAGGTTTGCAGCACCTGAGCAATGGAGGCACAACAGGCCGTCCACTATTAATAAAGAACCAGGAAGGGGATAACAGCTGACCTTGGTTGGGAGTAAAAAGAGTCAGCAGTGCATTTGGTGGCAAAATGGAATGAAAATTTAGAGCAAATACCAGTCAGAAGTCAGGATTGATATTAGCTTCTAGTAATTATTGCTTTGAGGTCATCAGACATCTTTATTGGGACCACAAAACAGCCCGGATAGAATGAAACTCATTATATGAACACAATTATAATTAAAACCTAATAGTAAGAAGGAGAATCTTGGTAATAACTTCATTGATTTCTGGAAAGAATTTGATATTCATCTTAAATTGGAAAAATGAAGCTAAAGTTGAAGGTATTTCCTGCCTCATTTTAGAAGCTGAGGGTGCCATGTCAGTCTGTCTCTCTCTGTGTGTGTGTGTGTGTGTGTGTGTGTGTGTGTGTGTGTGTGTGTGTGTGTGTGTGTGTGTGTGTGTGTGTGAGAGAGATAAAACAGCCCTCAGTTATACGTGTTCTTTCTGTGCTTCACAGCCGATTTGTGTCCACAAGCAGTTTTTTTCTGCTGCTTGAACAAAGTGGGTTAGTTTAAAGGTCCGCAGCACTTTGCATTTGTTTTTTCCTCCTACGTTTCTCTAAGATGACTTTCTGCGCTTTTGAGTCACACAAGATGCTCCCACAGCCCAGGGTTTAAGTTAAATAATTTTTTTAAAAAAAGGATCAAGGATAAGGAGGACACTTCTTACAGTCTTCAGCCACCTCAGGGAAATGCATCCAGTGTTGAGCTTTCTTGGCCAAATGTGTGGTTTAAAGACTGAAGGAGAAGTGTGGAAGATTAGGAAACAGGTTGTTACCCCTGAACTATTTTATCCACTGAGAATCAGATAAAAAAGAAATAAAAAACTCACTAAAACTCAAATTATTTGATTTTAAAATAAAAAGAATCCAGAAAAGGATAATTAAAGTTGATTCTCCATTGCTCTTCCCACACCAAAATCAAAGATTAGTGAAAAATTCAAACTCCATTTTCTTGGCTTGAAAATTAGCAGCTGAGAAGCAAAAGAGAAACCATCAAACTATTCTGCATTTAAAGTATTATCTTTGGGACTGGAAAAAAAATGTTAACGAGGGCCAGATTTGGTCCACGGGCCTTGAGTTTGACACACGTGCCTTAAAGAATCAAGGTTGAAGCTGAAGAAGCTGTATGCTGCCTTCAGAGACATAATATGTGCTGTAACAAATGATGGGGCAATTCTACTTTCCACTAAAAGCTGACCCAAGCATCGCTTTTGGAGACAAACAAATTGTTGTCTAATAAATATCTGGAGTTTGTTCATGGCTGACATTTAAGGTGAACTAGAGAATGCTGCTGCCCAAAAGTCAAGCTCAGTGCGCTTTATCCTGCCATAAAGAGGCAGAGAGAAACACGGAGGATGACAGTTCTGCATGAGGGGTCATGGAGCTGTGTGATCCTGTGATTCTGCTCTGAGGCGAGTTAAATCAGCCAACAAGTGAACGGTCAGGTTTTACATTTGATGTGCTGAAAGACAGAAAGAAAATGACAAGTGTAAACACCTGCTGGTTCTACGATTCATTAGATGATCTGAACAAACAGCAGGTGTTGTTGGAGGGTTTGCACAAAGTGCTGAACTCTGTTTCTACGGCCCCTTCATGTCATTCTTAAGCTCCCATCTCCCCCACCTTTCTTTTCCTCCATGCTCCTGCTCCCGTTTAACGGATTTCATCTCCTCCAACGTATTTCCTGCGTGACGATCCCTTCTAATCAGATGACAGCAGTCGTGGGAAATTGTACACTTTCCTGACTAACGCAATACGTTCTTGATTGGCAAATTGGATTACTGTAATGTGCTTTGTTCCTCTCAGCTGGGCCACATCGCTTCCTAAAAATAAAGCGCATATTATCTCAGTGTGAGAATATATGAGGATTACTGCACCTGTTTGATTCTTTGCACCGTTCAACGTCTGCAGAATCTATAAATAAAAGGTTCAATTGTTGAACAAAAGAGCAAAAGCCGCCATCTTTACATTAAATCCATTTTTTTTAACAGAGGATACTATCTGTAGCTGATCATTCAGGTCATCTTCTCATTCCAGAAACAGACAAGTGCAAGCTTCAGAAGTTGCCAAACTGTCTGAAAATGAGGCTCAGTTTGGATGTTGTTCTTGATTAAAGTGAGGCCAACAACTATGGGAAAAAGGAACTGATTTGGCCCTGTTTATGAAATCTAGGAAGGTCGAGAATGGCCTTGGCCTCCCAGGAATCCATCAGCCTGGTGCTTCTCCTAAACATATTTTATAACTGCAAATAATGTGATAGAGTTGATTGATTTGACACGATTTTAGCAGAAGGAAGAAGTAGGCCATCAAATGTACCAAATGAAACTAATGCTGCATGTCTCCGAACTGACTCAGGTGGTCAAATGACTCTCTCTGGGACACTTGACTGAACTGATCTGGTCATTTTGTTTAAAAGCTCACAGTGTCCAGGTCCTACGTGACCAACGGAATCACTTCGATGACCTGAAACTTGAATTGCAAGACGTGTTTTCTTTTGTTTTCAGTTTTGTAAAAATCCACTGACTTCATTTAGCCTGATCCACTTCTACCAAAAGCAACAATCTGAGGAATGAAACTTTCAGAGGTAAAGATTTATTTCCAGGTGATGGAAGTTTCCACAGTTTAAGTGCTCCCTCGGTCACGCTGCTGGAGGATTTACCAGCAGGAGCAGAAATGTGTCCCCGATGTGCTGCCTAGTTGACCTGACCTCCTTCTCTGCTTCTTCCTCCTCTCCCCTCTTTGTTCCCCTGCCACGCAGAGCAGCTCCTCCAAGTGTGTTCCACTTTTTCTCTTCCTTCTTTCATGTCAGCCTCACTTTCCTGCTCCTAATCCTCCTCCTCTGTATCGTGTTCTCTCACCTGCTTCACCTCCAGTGTCTCTCCTGCGAGCCACTCCCTTCTGATCAGACGGCAACACCAGAATGTATTGTACTATTTTACCCAGCATGCCTTTGAACTCCTCCCGAGCGCGGACAGCTGGAGGCAACCCCCGCGGGCGTCCATAGTGGCACCTGTCGTGAAGAACCGAGACTCTCCTGACTTTGTCTTGGCAACATTTGAGGAAATTTGTGCAGCATTTCTCACATCTTTAACATGCTCTGGTATAATTATTAAGTGTTATTAAATAATAACGTTTTGTTTAAAACGTTGCCAATAACCAATAATATCCACTCTGCCCGTCTGTTAGCAAAATATCTCCTGAATTACTGGGTGAATTTTAAACAAACTCTCAGAAAGTAATCACGAGGTGTGCTTAACTGAATAAACTTTGGAGTTAATCCGATTCAAGATGGCCACCACAGCCAACTAACCTTACAAAATATAAACAAGAATGAAACTGATAAAGGATGAAAGACGACAACCTGAAATTTTGTGTGGTAGTACCTGCAAGTCATCCCTAAACCATACTCTGAGCACAGCTTGTTCCACAGGACCTTTTCTT